>JABKKP010000471.1:0-108279 GCA_013624355.1 Fusarium caatingaense
TAAAAGATCTTATATTGATTTATATTTAAAGTAATAAAGATATAGTAACTTAAGTACTTATTTCTTAGAACTACTATATAGCTTTATATAGTTTTTAATATTTTAATTTATCTTAACTACTTTTTTAATTTTAAAAGCTTCTGATACCTTGCTGTATATAAGCAGCTTAGTAAGGAAATGCTGGGTAGAAACGACTTTGTTGTTAGCTGTGAGAAGTTATCTGAGAAGGTGCAACATCTTATTGAAACAACTTTTTCACTTCCTACTTATGAAGTTAAGATAACGCTCAGTCTCAATCGCACGCGGACCTTCATTACAGGAATGTTAAAGCCGATGCTCGAATTTATCAAGAATGTTCAGGACACTGAGAAGAAGTGCCAGACTAAGATTGAGGAGATTGAGACTTTCAGGAATGACAACCAAGCTGAAAGACATGCTGGTTATCCTCTGAATAAGCCCCATACGGTTTGCGGCGCCCCCGAATGCCTCAGGTTTGAGTACGATGATTTCACCAGCAAGAGGAAGATAACAGTGTATAAGTCTATCTGTCATAATGCCTGCTACGTTGAAACGTCACAGGAGGTCCAAGGGCATCCCGAGCTCGCACAATGTTGGGCATTCATTTCGTTGACTAAGCGTAAACAAGGCAGAACGTAAGGTGGAATTATCCTTTTTAAATACCTCTGTCAAGCAATTACTCTTTTCCTTAAGAGACAGGTGAAGTCTCGTTGCTGCACAAACCAACGGTTTAGTACCTTCCAATCAACCTCCGGATCTGCCATCTCAACGTGGTATCTTCTTAACAACTGTGGTACAACCTTGTGAAGCTCCATAAGGCTGATGTGCTTTCCCACACAAGTACGTGATCCAGCCCCGAAGGTGAAGAAGCTGGTCCCCATCTTGGAGAGCAACTCGGAATCGGCAGTTAGCCAACGCTCGGGGATAAAAGACTCGGGATCCTTGTATACTTTGGGATCGTGTTGAAGAACCCAGGGGTTTATACCGATAATCGTGCCACCGGGAATAAAACGCCCGCATATCTCGACCCCTTGAGGTGGAACGTGCCGCTCCATCATCAGACCAATTGAGGGATGGAGACGCATGGCCTCTTTAATCGCTGCTTTGGTATATATCAAGTGTGAAGTACACTCTTTGTATGAGATAATGTCACTGAGTTTTCCGTTCTTGTCCGCTGTATCGATTTCCCCGATTACATTTACCATCTTGTCAGGGTTCTTAATAAGGAAGTAGAAGACTGCTCGTAAGGCGATAGCGGTAGTATCCGAGCCCGCGAACACATTGGCCGAAAGATGCACGATGGCATCTCGAGTACTCATCTTGAGTGGATCTTTATTCTTCACCGCAGCCCACCTTGACAAGAGGTCCTTTCCTCCTTCATCAGTGAGCTCCAGTTCGCCGTCTCGTTTCATAGGAGTACGTGAGTTGATGGCCTTCAAAGTGAAATTCAAGACTGCATTCCAATTCTCCATAGAAGGTATCAAGTATGGAAAAAGAGGGTTACCCAACAAGAGCGGGTGCATTTCAGGGACTTGTCCACAGATGGCTGAGTACGCGATGATGCCCTCGATCGTTGCAATCATACCATCAACATCGCTACCTGAGTCTAAGAACCCAAGTTTCATTGCAAAGTTGACCTCACCCACGACGTCGAACGCGTAGTACTGCAGCCACATGCCAAGATCGATCGGTTTACCACCCACAGCCCACTCGTCAAGGCGGGACATGAAAAGCTCAGTACAAGAGTCGATAGCAGCCTCTGATTCCAGAAGACTTGTCAAACTGAATGCCCCTGCGACCTTTTTCTTCTGTTCACGGTGGTAAACGGGATCACGTGTAGAGAAGAGATTCATCTGCGGTTTCTTTTGCCAAGAAATGCTCTGGATAGGGTAGAACGCTGTCTAGGCAAACAAGTTAGGACGGGTCATGCAGTTACGGTATTGACAGCTCACTCACTTTTGGAAAAGCCCCAGTCAATCCATATATAATTTTGATAGCCTGTGGATCACCAACCGACACAACGTTAGGCGCTACACGTACGAGCGGGCCATGCTCTAGGTGCAGTCGAATGGCCGTATGGTGAGATTGGCCTTTGTAAACGTCGTAAAGACGCCAGAGTTTTGTCCATCTTGCAATGGGCGGCCCAGGAATGCGTGAAAGACCTGGGCGAAATCGACCATATATATAGCTTAGAAGGAGGAGCCCGAAGAGGAGAATGAAAAAGCAGTGCTTGGAGGACACAGTGGCCGTAAGGACGGCTGACAATTGCTGCTCGGTCATTGGGCGAGAAATTGATTTGAACGCAGATACTTTACGTGAAAAAGGAATAAGTGACACAAACGAAACGGCCGGAAACGCTAGGATAAAGCGGCCATTTAAATAGATAAACTCGTACCAGGTTTCAATCCGTCATACCTCGGTGCCTAAAGATAACTATCCTGGACGATTCCCAAAGAGGTACATATCAGCACATGTAGTCCGTTTCCTCTACACTAAAGCATGTTATATCTGACAGGCAATATTGCTAAAAGAGGAATGTTCCGGCTTACTTACCTAAGAGAATGCATCTACTAACTTAAAGTAACTATGCTAGTATATTACTGATAAGGAAAAGAGAAGGATATTTGCTCAGATTATTAGAGTTAGCCGCGGGAAGGGCGGGGTATGTAGGATTGCACAAAGGCGCCAAGACTATAAAGCGGATGACTGCAGTGATGATCTTACACGTGTAGATCAGCACTTTATCCGTATAGTTTACGTATAACCTTTCTTCCGGTAGTAGATCTACACTATAATAGGCAATCACCTGTAGGATACACGACGAAAATTCACTGGCCTCTATTGGAAGGGTAATATCTGCTGGTAATACCAAGTGATAGCTCTAGTAGTGGATCCTTCATAGACACATCAGCATCACACTATATATGACATTAATAAACACAGTTCCAAGAAAGAAAAGCTAAGACCTGGTATTTCATTACTGGCCAAGCCCCCCTCCCCTATGCGCCCAAGTTAAATTAATGTGCCGGTGGCAGTTATTGCACTTCAATAATTGGTTTAATAGCAATATTCCTGCACGATTTACATTTTCGTAGGTAATAGACGCTGTACCTGGCTGCGTTTCCTCAGACGTACTGCGTATATATTTAAGTTAAGTTTCTGATCTCTTCTTCCTTCAAAGTCCCTTCCATTCCATATATCGTCCTTTCCCGCTTAAGCCTCCTCTCATCATCATGTCGAATTCCTCCTTGGCTCCTCTCTGCTTAGGTTCAAATTTGAGTCGGTAAGGCCACTTTTCAACACCAGTGTGTTTTTCTTACGCTGCTACACACACATACTCAGGGTGGTCAAAAAGCCTGAATTCCTTGGCAACTTTTTCATTGTTGTCAGTATCTTGCAATCAAATGATTTCATGAAATTCCAAGGGGACGCACGCACCTGTCAGAGATAGAGTTATAAGCGGTTACAGAATCACGGGCAAACGAGAACATAATAACGCCCAGGTCATAGCGACTGGTTGGTCTGTGCTCAGATGGAAGAAACTGGACCAATCACTTTGTTGAGGTGTTGAGGGGGCTTCCATTTTTTTCTTCAGCCATCCAATCTTGGTTAGTCAGATTCTCGTCCACAACATTCACGAATAAGGTAACGAGGGTTGCGTGACTGTTAACAGAGGGAAACCGAAGCAGTGTCAACATAATACCGACGGGTTTGTGGATACCGAGGTATCCCACGTCTGAGATGTTAGACACGTGTTTCAAGTTAGTATGAATGTTTGTTTTCCAATGACAGGCGGTATAACTTCGTAACTGCAGGAGTCACAAACCTCTATGCGACCGAAGGAGTTTTCATTGAGGTGACTAGGCATATCAGATGCGTCGACTTGGAGAGCTTCAAGCGCTACAATTCTGCTTGACATGCTGCTTAGGAATGCCCCCAGAACACTCCTTATGTAGTAATACATGCTTCAGATATCTGACGTTGCTAGTCAAGTAGAGGTTGCCTTAATATCCTTTGTAGACCAGCCGTTGAGAAGATCAGCGTTACATCGGCCATTTATCAGCAGTCTAGAAGAATGTCCTTTCTTTGCAAGGTCTGTATCGTCCGCTCGTCATTTGAGGACTTACGGGTTTGGGTGTTGGAATCCACTGCATGAAGCCCCAAATGGGAGTAGCAGTCCGTCTTGCCGTAATTGCCATCTGACAACACGATGGGAAGAGGGGAGGAAAAGAAACGATCGGTCGCGATAATCCACTCGAGAATCCGCCACTGTAACGGCTGTTCATAGGAGGTTCGCTTTCTCAACCGTAAACCCGCTACAGACCTTAAGAAAGGTCAACAGTCTATCCTACAACACCTTTTCAAGATCAAGTCGGAAAGAGGACTATCTAGACTTCCAACTCTTCCCTACAATACTGAGGCTCGGTTTATCTTTGATTTTGTAACACACATCTTCAATAAGAGGCCGAGCTCGTAAAATAAGTAATTGAAGGTCAGACTCTCGCATAAAAGCCAGGTACCAAACGTGGACCATGCAATCAACTGTTTTATCGTGTCCTTTGCCCGTGAACACTACAAGGAGCATCACGAAGTTACGTACTACAATACCATGATCGCGGTCGCTCATGGTGATACTGATTGGTAACTTATAGCTTTAACGTAAATAAGCTATGGTTACGAGAAGGTTTCGCAAGTCTCCTGACGCTATGGCGGGAACTATAGTTTCAGTTCCTTAGAAGAAAAAGGCTCCATTCGTGGAGAGTAGATACCTGCAAACAACAGCCTGAGTTGGCTGTCCAAGCCGACTTGTTGAGGGCTGAGATGCAGTGCACCTTGTGAGCAGAGTCACTAGCGGTGTGTGGAAATACGGCCGGAAATAATGGTCGGCCGGATCTGGCCCAACTTCCCTCCGGTCAGCCATGCCTGTGCGCAGCTTACGTAGCGTCAGAAGCAGGGGTTTCTACAACTCATATTTAAGACAGTCTATCCCCTCAGATCCTCGTTTCCATCCCCAATTGGTTGTGAACTAGTCGACGGTTACAAAAGTGCAGAAGACAACAGGACCAAACCTTGAAAACTGATTTCTAAATTGCACTTTTCAAGATACTATGTCAAAACAGACGCGACTTTGTTTCTTACCGTCGGGAGAGCTTACCTACAGCTTTGAAGATCCTTTGCCAGACTATCCTCTTCTGAACCATGCGTCATCCTGGCCAAAGTTTTGTCATAATGATAGCTCAATTCTCAACGCTCCTAAGCTAAATTTAAGCTCACCTCTCCTACGTCTCCCAGACGAGGTGTTACAGCAGATTCTGCAGAACGCTGTCAGGGAGCCCGTAGAGTTCTCGCTTGAACAGAGAGGATATTGGAGTTTTTACTTTGACAAAATTGACTATGACGACATTGACGATTCGGTCATGCCTGGGCCAGCGAGGGGCTGGGTTCGGTATGCAGCTATTTACAGGCTCATCTGGGTCTGTAAACGATTTCATACTCTGTTACTGCCTTTGATGTATGAAAATGTGTCACTGGACGTTACGACCCATTACTTCCATTGTCCGCCCCAGGAAAAGCTCTTTCGCGATGAGATCTTGCGACGGCCCCTCCTGCAAAACTATATCAAGCACCTAGCAGTATACAACCGGCTACTCCAAAGCCCTATTGTCCAGCTGGCCTGTGCATTTCCGAACATCAGGAAACTGTCTTTGAAGCGCGTACGGAATGAGAGTCAGATTGACTTGTCCTTAATAGGACCAGCCAAAGTAAGTGCTACATGCTTACCAAGAGATATAGGCAGATCTGACAGACGATCGACAGGATCAATTAAGAACAGCAAACTTTATCAATATTCAATTTTATGACTTGCATATGCGACCAGAAGCCGTAAAAAGATTTCTCGAATGGCCCAAGGAACTTCATGAATTTGTCGTTAATGACATGACCTACGACGGATACAGCTGGGCTGAAACTGAACCTGATCCTGCTTATCGCTGGAATCACGCGCTCTTAGTTGATGTTTTATCCCCACAGAAAGATCATCTCAGGTCCCTCGACCTTGGGTGGCTGGGGTATGACCGCGACCAAAACACCTTTCAAGTCTCTGCGTTTCCTAACCTACGAAGTATGGCCTTGGCCGTGGCCTACGAGCGTCCCAACGAGGAAGCTTGTCGTAACTGGCTGACACCCTGCTTGAATACACTGATTCTCGATCTACACAGGAACGATTCTCAGGGGGGACCGGGAAGCCACAATTGCATGCATAAGCTGAACGCTGCATCCATCGTTTCATTTGCAAGGATGGCACGAGAATGGTCAGACAAAGACGGCAGTGCAGTAGGGCTGAGGAGAATCGGTATACGCGCATACAGCAGAGGAGATACTGCGTGGCGAGACGAGGAAGAATGGAATTGTCGCCACGGTAAATATGACCAAGAAATGTGGACGAACCTTGTTCAATGTCTCCAGGACATTGAAACACAGGGCTTTGAAGCATTCTGGGTAGGCTATAGCGGGCAACAACATACTGCTGAGATGATGGAAGCTATGTGCGGATGTCAGAAGAAGCGTAACAGGAGGTAAAAGTCAAGCTGATTGAGAAAGAAGCTCACTAAACTTTGTAAGAGGTCTTTTCAAGTAGTGTAAAATGCTCCATTACATGTAAATCGAATAAAATTTTACCTAGTAAGCTTTTCAGGGCAGTTTGAAACCACAACGTTTTGGCTTTTACTCCTTTGAGGAACGGTATCTCTCTAAAACTCGTGACCAAGCGTCTCGAATATTGGCTGGAATAAGCTCTCAACAAAGGCCAATCAAGCTGCACCTACATCTGCTAGTGTAGGGTTCACTGACTTTGTTAAAGATCAGCCTCATGGCTGCCGTCTGGGCAGCTGAGTGAGGGGAACCGATGATCATTGCTGCCACGCGATGATGGGTGCATATCCCCTCGTACTGCAGCCTACAGCTAGAAGTGCTACTAGCTCAGCCGTGGCCAATCAGCCTTTCGCTACTGGTCTATCATCTCTCATCTTCATTCCTTTCCGGCCTCATAATCAAGCCACATCTGGTGATCTCTAGTCTACGAATTGACTTCGATTGATGCAATTATTTGACGTCAGAGCCGCGCCCGCGACGTTACGTGAGATTTAAAGCACAGGACGGGCTGCCCAATGGACTCGTAGCCCGCTGAGGGTCTCACATACTGTATACGTAGCAGATATCAAACGATGTGAGCTGAAATGCTGGAATACCGTACGTGCAAGTTATCGCGGCGTTGCCAATCGAGCTACGACTACTAAGTACCGGCTCCTGACAATAATATATAAGTACAAGGAGGCCACAAGAACCCGGTTGAGTAACACAGCGTAGATCTCACTCAAAATGCGAAAACTTGAGATATAATTACCTAGTCTGAGTAAGGGGTCTCTCGTCCTAGCAATGTCACCAATAGTAACCGCTCGAATTCTGAGGTGGAAAGTGATTGCCATGCATGCTGTCATTCCATTGTCAGATTCGGAAGCGCTTTGACCCTATGCTGAGACACTTTATACTGGATTAAGCTATGAGCAGTCTGATCGCTCTTGTTCGCATGATTAAATCATCTTTGTAATACAACGTGGCGTAAATTACAAATCTGTAAACCTTGCATATACCAGTCGTTTCTTTCTGAATCCTGCTTTCCTATCATCTAAGTCTTGAAAAGGTATATCATTACTACATACGCTGTAATTAAGCATTTACAGCCAGCCACGATTGATACAATACTGCATAAAGTCAAAACCTTAGTATATGAAGAACTGCGGGTAGGTTGCGCGCTTAGTATCAGTAGAAATAGCGGTCAAGATCATGCTGTTAACAATCTGGCTACGCCTTGACTTGTATAAATAATAGCTTACGCTCCCCATGTTAATAACGTTCTGACTTGAACACAGACTATACAGTCCTGCTACTTCGTGACATCCACCACCTGACAACACCATGCAACTCAAAGTACTTCTTGCTCTTGTATCTGCAGCTGCAGCTGCAATTTTGTGTAAGTCACATTTACCTTGGTTCGAGAGTTGAATGTTTGGCTAATGAATTTAGCTGAGCGCAACGGTCATGCCCGGGTTGATTGCTATTGGGATGGCACGGCTCCCTACTGCGATGGAGAATGCGGAAGTGGATACGAGGAAATAGGTCGCAGTCAATGTGGGGATGGAGCCTGCTGTTGGACTGGGTCCAAGGCTTTTTGCTGTCCAAGCTCGGAGGACGCTTATCTACGATCCCAATTATAATATCATATATACTTTATCTTCTGCCTAATACAATACTTGTCTATGAGTTCCGGTAGCGCAACGTTACTATAAGTCAAAAGAATATACACTTTAATTATTACTACCTGCCGAAGGTTACGAGCTCTCCCCTATTGCATTTCTTTAAAGCTATGTTGAAGAAGAGATTATTACGTAACAAAAAGTCAATTTAAAGTGGACTTGCAACAAGACATCGAGATGTAACGTCAGATTTTAAGACCAATGCTGGAACAACTTGAAGTTAGTGCTGTGTTAAAATGCCAAGGTCGGCACCTACTAACGTTCAGCGTTATCACTTCTGTCCAAGCGAAGAGTGATAGCGTTAGTGGGTTAGATATTCAGGCGCCACAAAAGACTGCAACGGAGGATCACCTCCGGCGCCACGAAAAACGTTAAATTGACTGCGCTGTGCTACACTTTTTCCTCAAATGGTGACCCCGTAGAGAATGCCAAGACTAACTAGTCAGGTGAGTGTGTTGACCGCTTGCTAATAAGCGACAAACAAACTCACCCTGCAGTAAACATTTAAGAAAATAAACATCCTTCCAGGATTTGTAGTAAAATTACAATTAAAAGAGTATAGCATTTTAATTGGGATTCTATTAATCGCAGGTAACTGAATTGTAATATAAGCTTTTGGTTATTTCGATTCCTATTGGTTATTTGTGGTACCTTGGTTCGGATTATAGATTTACATGCTGAAAGACTCCGGATGGCAATCACTTGGTACAAGCATAACATAGCTCACTTATGAGTCCCAGCTTAGGTTACCTATCTCTAAATAAAGCAAAGATGTGGATTTCACTAACTTATCGTAGAGCGAAGGGTTTATAATTAATAGCAAACACCTAAAGCGCTGTCGATGTCGGATTGCCTAGACTTAGAGCAAAAGTACTCTGCACTAGGATAGTGCAATAATAAGTCAAGAGACACTGTGCTGTTCTATTACGCGCACCTTCCAGGTGTATCTTACAAGCTGCAGATAGTAAGTTAAAGCGCATCTAGGATTATAGCGTCCGTCAGTCCATGCTTCGAAGTTGATTTGTTTCTGTTTAGGTGTTGTTAAAATTACATGATGCATAACAATCTAACCCTTCACTTTAATATTGGTTTCTACTTGATCCTTAGCAATAGAGCCAAGCTATTTGAGTAACCACACTCAGGCGCTTGTCCAATAAGCGTTGGTAGGAGCGTCTGGGAAATAGAGCACATGAAACGTTAAACAACGCTAACACGAACCTGGATTGAGACAGCGAATCAACCTCGGGATGCAGGACAGGGTACACACTGAGACAACCTTAATGTTAATATACATGATACCGTGATTAAGCGACGGAGAAACGTACCGCGAGTGGTCATCTATTACATACATTGTTCCATGACCAGAAGACCACTCAACGAAAACTGCTTCGCGGGAAAACAGCCTCCGAGAGCTGCTAAGAAGAAACTGTTAATCGCGGGCAAACAGCCTCCGAGGGATGCCGAAAGGAGACTGCCAATTGCGGGCGAGTAGCTTCCGAGGACCCACACAGAGTGCAACTGTCACCTTCAGGGGTTTCCAATAATTAAAGTTAAAAAGAGTTTGTTGATATAAAGTTACAGAGATTCTACCTGCCCTTTTCCAATCATTAACTGGGGATTTATCATCATGGTTTCCTATCGATCGTTATGGCTGCTTGCCATAGCGCCTCGTGAGTCAGAACATATTCCGCTTCGACAGTTCACAAAATGCTAATCTTGACAAGTCGCCCAGTTTGTATGTGCTCAGCAAGCAACACCTGCACCTTACACCGATTCCAACACTGGGATCGTGTTCGACACATGGAAGGCACCTAGCATGACCTTTGGTTTCAGTTTCCCCGAAGATGGACAGACCACCGACGCCGATGAGTTCATTGGATACCTTGTAAGGCAACACACAATATTAATAGCTCTCCATTCTAACCGTTCGAACAGAATTGCGCTACTCCAAAAGGGGAGGGTACTGGATGGTGTGGTCTCTCCTACGGTGGACCCATGACAAACTCACTCTTGCTCTTTGCCTACCCTCACGATGGCGAAATCCTCACTGCCTTCCAATGGGCTACTGCCCAAGTCGAGCCTGTCCCATACAAGGGCGACGCTGTTCTGACCCAAATATCTTCCAGCATCACTGATGATGGCTTTACTCTGATCTATCGCTGCCAGGGATGCACTTCCTGGTCACAAGACGGAAGCTCAGGTCAATTGGCGACCACGTCTCCGATCGCAGTACTCGGTTGGGCTCATAGCACCACGGATGTGATCAACCCGGGATGCCCAATTGAGGCCCGGATGCTCCAACACGACACTCAGAGCATCTTTGGTGGCCAGCTTACCAGCAACAGTTTCAATGAGGAGTATGAGAAGTGGGCTAAGCTTGCTACAAAGGTAGTCGAGGGCGAATGCGACGGTGGTGGGAAGCCCACTTCAACCGCCACCAGTGAGCCTACCGCGACCGCTGCACCACCCACCGGAACTCCCGTCGCAAGCGAGACATATGATTACGTTGTAGTCGGCGGCGGCGCTGGTGGTCTCCCCATCGCCGACCGTCTCAGCGAAGCTGGCAAGAAGGTCCTTTTAATCGAGAAGGGCCCTCCATCCTCTGGCCGCTGGGGCGGTACCCGCAAGCCAGATTGGTTGAAAGACACCGACCTGACTCGCTTCGATGTTCCCGGCCTATGCAACCAGATCTGGGCCGACTCCTCCGGCATTGCCTGTCCTGACACTGATCAAATGGCTGGTTGTGTTCTGGGTGGAGGAACGGCTATCAATGCTGGTCTGTGGTGGCGTCCCAACCCACAAGACTGGGACTTCAACTTCCCCGATGGTTGGAAGGCGAAAGACATGGCCAAGTACGAGCAGCGTGTCTTTGTTCGTATTCCTGGTACACGTTTCCCTTCAAAGGATGGCAAGCTATACCTCGACCAGGGTTTCAACGTTGTCGCTGGAGCACTCAAGAAGGCCGGTTGGAATGAAGTAAATGCTCTTGAAAAGCCGGCCGCCAAGAACCGGACTTACACCCACCCTCCTTTCATGTTCTCCGGAGGTGAACGTGGAGGCCCGCTAGCTACCTATCTGGTCTCGGCCGACGCGCGAAACAATTTCAAACACTGGACCAATACCCAGGTGAGACGTCTCGTTCGCTCTGGGGGTCACGTTACCGGCCTTGAGGTCGAGCCGTTCGCTGGCGCTGGTTATGTCGGTACCGTCAAGCTCACTCCCGAGACTGGTCGTGTCGTCCTTGCGGCGGGTACCTTTGGTAGTGCTAAGATTCTGCTTCGCAGTAAGTGTCATCTCATTGTATGCTGTCGGCCTCCATGATCCTAATCATGTTCTATAGGTGGTATTGGCCCGGAAGACCAGCTCAATGTCGTCGCCAAATCTAGCCTTGATGGTAGCTCCATGATCGATAAAGACCAGTGGATTGACCTTCCTGTTGGTCACAACCTTGAGGACCATACCAACGTAAGTGCATTCAACATAATTACCTGACCATGGAACTAACTGTATGGTAGACCGATACAGTCATCAAGCACCCCAGCGTTGAGTTCTATGACTTCTATGAAGCCTATAATGATCCCATTGCCGCTGATAAGAAGAAGTACCTGGGTCAGTATACACGATCTTCGGCAACACAGCAATGAAGACTAATCTGGAGGTAGATGGGCGCTCTGGCATCCTTGCCCAGGCTGCCCCCAACATCGGCCCAGTCATGTTCGATGAGATCTATGGTGCTGATGGGCGCGTCCGATCTATGCAGTGGACCGCTCGCGTCGAGCCAAGCCTGGGTGAGACTAGCAACAGTAAGTACCACTTGGCAGTTTATGCAACGAATCAAATTGTTCCTAACTCGCGAGTCAGAGTCCATCACCATTAGCCAGTACCTGGGCCGAGGTGCCAAGTCGCGCGGTCGCATGACTATCACCAGTGCTCTCAACACCGTTGTCTCTGGTAACCCCTACCTCAATGATGCAGATGACAAGAAGGCTGTTGTGACTGCGCTTGACAACCTTCGTAAAGCTCTTTCCGGAGTGCAGGGTCTAGAGTGGCTCCAACCAGCTCCTGGTGTCACCTCACAGAAATACGTCGATGATGTAAGTGGTTCATGAATCTTTTATTCAAGGGTTGGTCTAATAGTACGTACAGATGGTCGTCTCGTGGAGCAACCGCCGTGCCAATCACTGGATCGGAACCAATAAGCTCGGCAAGGATGACGGTCGTCAAGGCGGTACTGCCGTCGTTGATCTTAACACCAAGGTCTACGGCACTGACAACCTTTTCATCAGTGACGCTTCGATCTTCCCGGGCATGGTCACCGCTAACCCCAGCGCCTACATTGTCACTGTCGCCGAGAGGGCCAGTGACGCTATCTTGGCCCTACCAGTATCCAAGGCACAGGGGCAGTACGAGCAATGCGGTGGCAGTAAGTGGACTGGAAATATGCAGTGTAGCAAGGGCTTCTATTGCAAGACGCTGAACCCGTTCTACTCTCAGTGCTACCCTGATTCCAAATGACAAGGTTGATATAGGCTTCCTTATATTGAGCAAATTACTTCATGTACATACTTCCATTACAGCTCTAGCAACTTGGTAGACAACGGCAAACGCTTAGCTATAGTTACCATTTGAACATTCTCAATGCCTCTGTAACATATACACTATAACACATGTGGTTGTCTTGATAGCTTCAAAGTGCGTATTTATTCTGGCTGTTGAGGTTTAAAGCAAGGAGGGTATGACTAACTAAATACAAGTTTATTATCTGGAAACATTCTATTTGAGGCTTTTGAATGTCATTTATGACGTTATATCTTACACTGAAAGGTGCTCCAAGCAGTTTATATGCGACTTTGGCTGCTTTTTAAGGCCTTGTTCATCGCCGCGTTATTTGACAAATTGATTTCGAATTCCTCCAAGTTCATAATTAACATTAGCAAGAGAATGAAGATCGTTGGCGTGATACAACATGCGAAATGTCGATCGCGCATTTCTTCCCCGTTCTTGGAGTTGCTTCTGTTACCACACTGCCGTTCCTGCTCCTAGAGTCGACGCCTTCGCTATGAAAATACTGAACTGAGTGATCATGTCGCCCTCTCGAATCATCATGGGCAGTCCGCGGTCTCTTCAACGTATCTCCAGAATTTATGTGCGGACCTGGTGTTGCTGGAATACTATATCGTGCCGTGAAGGGTAAGCCCGCTCCGGACATCGATGCTCGGGAAGAACATGTTGTGATTAATTCAGGTAGAGGCATTTTGGCCCCCATATTGTCAATCCAGCACATCTCGCTAATAATGCATAATAATAGCATGTTCCACATCTTCAGGCACATTCGCTATGTAATTATAGTCACCCAGGATCGCGACATAAGCAACGAAAGCCTGGACATAATGTGTATCGGGACAGATGTCAAACAGCTGTGCACGATACAAGTTGTGGACAGGACTAATTATAAGGATACACATTGCGGGGGTTTTCATCACCAGATGTGTGTCAGTAGAAAAACCCTACCAGATGAGGATAGTGTAAGCTAGGACCTATGTAGATAGTGATGCATCCACTTAGCGATTACTAAACTACGTATCCTTGTTATGTGGGATATCTTGATAAACTTAAAACTGCTGCTGTGGAATAGTGTGGCATGATTGGAATGACGGCTTAGTGGCTGGATTAACCCCAACATTGGCATTCCTACTTACTAAGCATGCTTTCGCAAGGACCATGACTGATGAGGGAAACAAGCCTATAACGCTTTGCACGTAGGTTGCGTGGATGTTCCTCGTCAATGGAACAACCAAGTCCCCAACACCCTGTCCTCTGCTGTCTTCCTCTGGTGGCGAAGAGCTCGCGTGTTCCCGTTTCCCCGTTTTAGACTTTTAGAGCCATTCAAAGCCATGCTTTAAAGGGAAGTCATTTTTACAAGGCATTTGCTGTTGAAGGCTTTCTTACCCAGGAGGGAAAGAGGGCCATAGCGGCGCTTGGGGCGTGGGATGTGTGTTTTAAACGAGCTGGAGCTGACTGTTGATTATGCAGGCAAAGTACGGAGAATTGACTTGGAAACTGGGCGTCTAAAAGTAAATTTCTGGGGGACTACTAGCGCACAACTTAATACCGCAAGACAGCTCGTTCCTGAGGTTCTCGACTGGGCAGATTGACATCACCGTATGCAAGTCATCCTCCTCTCTGGCTTCGCGTAATTTCATGGCTTTCAGTTCGCTTATCCAGGTCAGACGCCATACTACTCCAGTCACTCTGTTTCGTTGACATTTTGAGGAATGCGAAACAAAGTCGTGAAACCTCAGAATTGCATTTTGGTGGTAGAGATATAGCATGGCTAGTTAATCAATCTTGATTCAGCTACCCTTAGAAGATAGTAAGGAAAGGAAATGTGAGGAGAGATAAAATAAGAGACCGAAAGGGTTAACCGCCACGTCCAAATGCAGGATAAGTAGATGTACTAGAGTCACAAGCAAATCTAACAAAGTATTTGCTTGATGACCCAGAGTTGTTAATGATTACGGTCCCGTCCGGAGCTGTAACCGTAATTACCATAGCATAGTCTCCCTGAGCATTAGCCCAGAAAACTCGGAACGGCGTGTAAGTACCCGCTGTCAATTGTATCTTAAGGGTCTTAGAGCTAGAAGGCCCGTATGAATAGCCCTGCTCCAGATCTGCATTGGCACGTGTCCATGTTGATAAAGCCTTATTACCGTACCAAACCAGTGTAATCTCATCTGAGTAGGGGACCACGACAGTATAAGTACCAGTAATAGGCGCATATAAGAATGCGCGATGGTTCACAGCCTTGTACTGCCACGTCTGACTTGGTGAGCCAGGATAGATAGCCTGAGCGGGGCCGGCGTTCCCTCCTGTCACTCCTCCTGGTTCTAAGATGCCCATAGAAGTCGTGATACCAGTGTACGTCGGTGAAGCGGTGGCGAAATATCCGACGTTGAGGGAAGAGTAATTGGGCGCATCGTTATTCGTGTACGAGTTCGTATAGATAGCGTATTCCAGACCAGCGTTGCCACATGTTTGATCTGCAGCCTTGGTTCCAACTGCGGGGGCGATGACAACTACAGTGCCGGTCTGCCCAGCGACAGCAGGTGTAACAGTGGATGTGCTGATGCTTGAGACAGTGGTATAGCTAGTTACAGTGGTATATGGTTGGGGTTTTTGCACAACCACTGTTGCAACGCCACCTGGCGAAGCTGGCGACAAGGTGGTAGTACCAACTGTTGCGAAAGTACCCCAGCTTGTGGTAGTTGTGTAGGACTGAGGCAAGTCCACGATGACAGTGGCTACTCCACCTTGGTACGCTGGTGTCATTGTAGTAGTTGATGCTGCTGCAAATTGACCATAACTGGTCACAGTCGTATAAGGCTGAGGCGATTGTACCACAACAGTAGCTACACCACCCTGTGAAACTGGTGCCATGGTAGTGGTTGCCACTGCTGCAAATTGACCATAACTAGTTACAGTTGTGTATGGCTGAGGCGATTGTACCACAACAGTGGCTACACCGCCCTGCGAAGCTGGTGCCATGGTAGTGGTTGCTACCGCTGTAAACGGACCATAACTGGTAACAGTCGTATATGACTGGGGCAGTCCTACTACAACAGTAGCAACGCCACCGGGAGATACCGGTACTCGGGTAGTTGTTGTAGCCGCTGTATAGGTACCATAACTGGTAATAGTTGCGTACAGCTGGGGACTCTGTACAAGAACAGTAGCCAAGCCTCCAGGACCAGTCAGGGATAATGTTGTAGTAAGAGGCTGAGTCCAAGAGCCATAACTAGTCACAGTCGTGTATGCTTGAGGCCTTTGTACAAGAACAGTGACCGGATCCCCAGGATTAGCCGGTCTGTTTGTCGTAGTTATGGGAGCTGTTAAGCCTTGAACATAAGTCGTAGCAGTTTTGTAGAGCTGAGGGTTCTTAATAAGAACCGTCGCAGGATCCCCAGGATTAGCTGGTTGGTTGGTCGTAGTCAAGGGTGTAGTCAGACCATCGACATAGGTCGTAATAGTTGTATAGCCCTGAGGCCTTTGCACAAGAACAGTTACCGGATCTCCAGGATTAGCAGGTTGGTTCGTTGTAGTCATAGGAGCCGGTAAGCCTTGAACATAACTTGTGACAGTTGTATAAGCCTGAGGGCTCTTTATAACAACTGTGGCAGGGTCCCCAGGGTTAGCCGGTTGGTTCGTTGTAGTCAAAGGTGCAGTCAGGCTGTCGACGTATGTCGTGGTAGTTGTATAAGGCTGAGGAAGGCTGAGGACGACAGTCATCACATCGCCTGGATTGGTTGCTGGTAAGGTCGTAGATGCCGGGCCTGTGAGGCCTGCAATGTAGCTTGTGACTGTTGTGTAAGACTGAGGTAAATCAATCTCAACAGTAGCAAACTGTCCTTGCACAACGACTGGGTATGTTGTAGTCTCAGCCGCAGTCAGACCATCTCTGTAGCTTGTAACGGTTGTAAAACGTTGCGGAAGATCAACTTCTACAGTGCCTGTCATCCCTGCCTCGGAGGGTGGATATGTTTTGGTGGTAGCTGCGGTGAAAGTGCCATAGCTAGTTACTGTAGTGTAGGGCTGAGGAAGATCAACCACGACGGTACGAGTTGGGCTGGGCACGTCACCTCCTTCAGTCGTTGTAGCGGCAGCCGTGACGCTTCCATATCGGGTGATGGTCACGTAAGACTGTGGATCAAAGATAACGACAGTGCCTGTTTGCCCTGGAGTAGATGGTGCTATGGTGGTTGTAGATTCAGCCGTGACGTCGTCTCCATACGAAGTAATAGTCGTATACGGCTGTCGCATCAAGACCAAAACAATGCCTGTCTGGCCAGGAGCAGGAGGAGGCGAGGTGTGTGTGGCATCGGTTGAGACAGCTGCGTACGACGTAATGGTTGTATATGGCTGCGATTTAAAGACAACGACGGTCCCTGTTGCCCCTGGAGTAGACGGAGCTATAGTTGTTGTCGATTCAGCTGTAGCACCTCCGTAAGAAGTAATGGTTGTATATGGCTGTGGATCGAAGATGATTACGGTGCCAGTTTGACCTGGATTGGATGGTGATATCGTAGATATCGATGCAGCTGTAAATTCTCCAAATGAAGTGAAGGTTGTCCACCGATTAGCCTGATACACAATAACACTTCCTGTTTCATCTGGAGCAGTTGCAGATATAGTGGATGTAGAGTCAGATGTAAACTCTCCATAAGATGTAACGGTGGCCCATTTATAAGGTTGGTATACAATAACACTGATTGTCTTTGCATCAGGAGGCGGTGGTATAGTGGTCGTGAATGCGGCTGTGATGCTTGAATCGTAAGAGGTGACTACTTGCTGCTGGTATGGCTGATAGATAACAACCTTGCCTGTTGCGCCTGGAGCAGTTGGAGATATAGTGTTGGTTGACGCTGCCGTGACAGTTGCATAGGAAGTCACTGTGATCCATGGATCTGGCTGATATACCACGACGGTACCTGTTTGGTCTGGGGACGCTGGGGAGATAGTCTTTGTGGATGCAGATGTGATCGTTTGGTCATATGAGCTGACTGTCACCCATTGATATGCCATAACCATGACGACCGTACCTACGTGACCAGACGCTGAAGGCCACATGGTCGTTATATGGTCAGACGAAGCGGCATCGTCATAAGAGGTGGTGGTCACCCATTCGTATGGATCATAGACAACAACAGTACCGGTTCCCCCTGGGGCACTGGGAGTCATTGTGCTCGTGGCTGCGGCTGTAATCGAGCTATCATAGGATGTCACAGTTGTGTATTGAGCCAATGGGCTTGGTACCACAATTACCACCGTACCAGGGCCAGGTCCTGACGGGGCCTCGGTGGTGGTGTAAGTACCGGTGTCGGTGCCAGTGCTCGTGATGGTGGTATACTCAATCGGGGAGTCCGAGCTCATTTGGGACCTAGCGACCATAACCCAAACCGTTCCTGTCTCGCCGAGTCTAGTTGGAGATTGAGTGGTGGTCGTAGGATCAGTACCAGTTCCTTGCGAGGTAATTGTAGTCCACGGCACTCTAGGATCTGAAGACGTTGTAGAGTCGCCCTGGGAAGACTGTATATTGCTAACAGCAGTGCTATCCGTACCTTGCCCAGGCGCTGTAGGGTCTGAGGATATCGCAGAGACACCTTGAGAAATGGGAGAACTGTCTACCTCGGATGGAGCCGAGCTTTGTGCATTAGGAGCAGATAAAGCCGAGATCGGAGCCTGGGAAGAAGGAGCGTTGGGATCACCTTTCTTGTAACCTTGCATCCTGACGATCACAGTTACTATGTCACATGGATTCTCGGTCGGCAGAGTGGTTGTCTCGGGCACAGATATTGTACGGTCGGTCGAAGATAGTATAGTCACATGGCTCTCTACCATGACAGTACCACATGATGGCCACTGAGAATCGAGGGGAATGTTGTATGTAGTGTTTGGTTCACCATGCCCATAAACGGGGGTATTGGCCGTGTAGGTAGCATCAGTGCGGATGAGAAATGTACTACGCTTATTAGCTAAAGAGAGCCGGCCGGAAGTCCCCACGTCCCATACCTGGTCAAAGTATCATATAATGTAGACGATCCGACGATGATCTCAATGGGCTGTATCTGAATGGCGCGCTTGCCTACCAAAGTTGCATCGGATACTGTGCCAAGGGCCAGAGCCCAGAAGCCCACTATGCGACGAAGCGCCATGATAAAGGAGTGTAGGGGAAAAGGAAGGTTACCAACTGGTTGAATAATGAGAGAAATGAATAAATATTTTGTTGAATAAACGCAATGATTTGGGGGAAGGAATGGGAGAAGGAGATAAATAAGAGACCACAGAGTAAATGGAAGTGCCAGAGTGATTTGAGAAAACAAGCTTGATATCTGGCTTTCATCATGAGGCACTATGGGTAGGACTTACTTTGTTTTAGCTCGTGCGCCTCCAATCAATTCAATGCGGTTGACTGTAGGAATGGGTGGCATTGTCAGGGGACTGTTCAGTGCGTTTCCGGTGGTTACGAAAAGGTTCGAGACCGTGTGCAGTGTCCGACGCGGTTCGGGAACGCTTAGCTAGTATGTCCTCGGCTGTTTCGGCAATGTCTTCTTTGCCGCAGAAGGAAATGATGCTCTCTATCACAGTTTAGGCTAGTGAGTTTCATATGTCTTTCATACAACTGGTCTATATAAGATCGGTGGCGCATATGGAATGCTAGATCTCGATTGGGGGTATGAGCTTTCAGCCACAAGTCTAAACTACAAACAGAACATTGGAACAATCTAATTATTCTAGCTTAGGTTTACTGCGTGTCGCCCTACCTTATTTATTCAACTCATAAGGAGAGAAATCCGTCATCTAATAATTGATATGTTATCATCCTCATCTGGAAGATGAGAAGACTGCACAACGCGGTTTCAATCTCCAGGCTCTACTATCACTCTCATACTGTATAGGTCCGGCGGATCACGAAAGATCATCACACGAACCATCGAATGAGGTCAACGTGCAAGATGAGCAGATTGACGAGAACAAGGAGACGGCTGTTGACTCTGGTAACAAGGAAGACAAAGGCAATGTTGTTATGAGCGAGCAGGGTGATGATGATGAGTGAGAGCATGAAAACGAAGACAGTGATGATGATGAAGAGGGTTGGGATCACTGTTACACGGCCTTCAAGCCAGAGGTCCAAACTCTGTCCCATGTCAGGGATTCTCATCGGACCCAGGCGATAGAAAACAACCAGGACCCCAACATGTTTGCAGTTATCGACAGCGAGTATGAAACCAAGGGACATTTTTAATAAGAGTTTCTCCAGAGGAAGACTCTTTTCGTTGCAAGGGCGATAGTGCAGAAGAGATCTTAAGATGGATTTTCATTAGCCCTCTGTCCTGGGATAAAGTGAAGGCGTTTGTTGCAAGACTAAACTAGATTATCCATTTCAGATGCAAATAAGATGCAGTAGTAATCTCGTCACTGTCCTATGATGTCGATATTCATTTGTTGGAGATCGAGGGCCAAAGACGAGTCAGGTTTGCAGGATGGATTCATTGGGTCGGATTTAAAGATTTAAAGCTGGGTGGACCCTGTGCCCTTTGTCTCCGCTTGTAATTAGTTGACCTAGGTCAAACTAACTCCTATTTGGAGATGGTCTCCCAAAGATCGATGCGCGTTGACGGAGTCGGATTAATGATCTAGCGTTCTGGTTCAGTGCAATACTTACTGTAAGTTAACTTCCAACCGTCTTCATCTTACTGATTAAACCACATATAAGCGAAACGAACACCATTAAATAACAATGCCGCCTCGAAAAGCGTCACGTGCTATGACTTTCACTGGGTATGGATCCTGACACCTGTATGATTTTTATTGTATTGATCATTGACTATCATAGCTGTTGGACATGTAAAAGCCGAAAAGTCAAATGTGATGAACGACCGATTGGATGCAAAAACTGCGAAAAGCGTGGTGTAAGTTGCAAAGGCTACGACGTCAGGCTGCAATGGGTGACCCACTCGTCAGAAGAGACCCAATTTAGTTCTGTCATACAAGGTCGTATGAGTATGAAGCTGGGTAAGTGCAACCCTTTTTGAAATTTAGCGATCTATTAATTATGCTACAGACCAGAACTTACCTGCCTATAAGCCCGAGACTGTCGACATGCTTTTGTTGCATGTTGACCAAGATGCCGAGCTTGGGATATCAGGGCTCCATGGTCCGTTCTCGGCATTCTCAGTAACCGCGACTGAGGCAGCCCCGGTGGATACAATGGTCACGCCACATGAGTCTTTGTCGCAGGCTGCTATCGCGCCAGGATATCATTCATCTGAGGTCAGCGAGTGTCAGCAGCCCGCAGCTCGTGAGCCTTCTTATGAGATGCTATTACCAATCGGCCTGGAGTCAATACCAGATCTCACCCTGTGGTGGCCGGCGAGCCCCGTGACTTCTTCATGTTCCTCGGTCTCCACAGTAAGGAATTCGCCAAATGATTCAAGTACAATTTGCACACTTGTATCAAGTGAAGATCAAGACAGAGAAACCGGATCAATGGCAGAAGAAAGTGCTTTAGGTGTTGGTGATCAAGCTCGTCCAGTGCTAGAAGTATCACTAGGTTCAACCGATACCGACTATAGTATGGTGCAGGGAGTCCATACAACCCTCTTTGGAAATGCTCAAGTCGACTACTTGATGAGACATTATAACATCCACGTGGCAGGTGTGCTCGTTCCGATAAGTCACCCCGAGAACCCATTTCGGACTCTCTACCTATCCACAGCGATCGAGGGCATATTGCAAGAAAATTTACAAATGGAGAAATCAAGACGGCTGGCTTATACGGCACTCTCCCAGTCTCTGTTGGCATCGGCGGCTTTTCATCGCTGGAAATGCGACCCACGACTTATGGAATATCGAGACGTCGGAGCGAAATACAGATACCGAGCCATTCAATCTTTACGAGATACGATTGAGGAAGCGCCACTCACAGCAAATTACCAGACCTTGATGATGGCGATCCTGTCTCTCGTGACAATAAGCGTCCGTTATTTGCCAATTAATCATTCGCCAATAGCACTAACATGTCATAGGTCCTAACAGGAGAGGGTGACGACTTTCTTATGCATATACAAGCGGCAGCTCAGCTTCGCAGCTTGCGGAATCGATGGAACTTAATGAGCCGTCCATCCAGACGGCTCAATGAACTAGGTGCTTTCTTGTCACTAATGTCACGGACCATGTTCTTCCAACCTTCCCCAATCTCTTGGGGTACTACTGGCGACAACACCCATGCCGCCGAGACCATGATCTTACAGTCGAGCCAATGTTACGAATATGTTTACGGAATCACGCTAGCTATAGCCCCGGCTATCAACGAGACTTGCCACCTGGCTGAGCATCTCATTCGCTTTAGGCAAAATAAGGAAAGTCTACCCGACGACTTTTTAGAAGCGTGTGAAGAACTTGGAAACAGACTCCAATCATGGCGATTCGAATCAGAAAATATCACATCCTTTTCTGACAGTGGTGACTCCAGGATGGCGGTATTCACTCAACAGGCAAAGGCATGGCATGCTGCCGCACTCATCTACTACTGCACTCGCATACAGCATGTCCAGCGAGCGGACCTCATTCCGGAAGTCGACCACGTCGCTGAATACGCCCAAGCAGCTGAAGACATTAAATCAAGATCTGAAACCGCCGGGCAAGGAGAGTCCATGGCACCAATCACTTGGCCTGCGTTTGTTGCGTCCTGTAATGCTACGAGCGATAGGCGCGACGTGTGGAAAAATTGTTGGGAGCGGATGCTCTGCTATAAATTGGAGAATGTCAGCAAGCAGTGGGACATCGTCCAACAAATTTGGCAAATACTTGATGTTGCAGAGAGACAAGGGACTTATCTGAGTTGGACAGAAGCATACCATATCGTCGGTATCAATATCCTACCTGTTTGATGCTGGGAAATCTGCTATATCTAAATACATTGGATATCCCAAGTACATGTTTAAAATAAACTGCAGCATCAGCAATCTCCATGTGCCTTCAACCAGTATCTGAAATACACAATCAGGAATTTCTCTGGATCAGCAGCATTCTTGTGCGAGGATCGGAGCTGACCGGCTCGACCCGGCCCCGCATTTCGGAGTCTCCTACCTCAAGTTCCCCCACTTCTGAACTCTAGCAACTTGGCTCAATGCATCGATAAACGACATAACATATGATTAGATATTAAACAACTTACTAAAAACAACGCAATAGACCGATGTACTATTGAGGAGCTGGTTGTCATCCAACTGTTAAGTACATAGAATATTAATACTAATAATGAATCAGTTTCCCAGTACGTTACTGTTCCAACTTTTCACTTTTCAGCTTTACCCTACTCCGATCTCATTCCTCTTACACTATGTCGTACCGAGAACCAGTCCACACCACTGCCGCCTGTGCGCCTCTCCCTCAGTTCTCGCAAGCCGTCAAATACAATGGCATGGTTTACTGCAGTGGCGCCATTGGCATCGACCCTGCAACGGATGATCTCGTTCCTGGTACCGTTACAGACCGCGCACGCGTTGCACTCCAAAACCTCAAAGTTGTCCTCAAGGCTGCTGGTAGTAGTCTAGACCGAGTTGTGAAAGCCAACATTTTCCTTGTCGATATGAAGGATTTTGCAGCTTTCAATGTCGCATGGGATGAATTCTTCCCTATTGACCCCAAGCCTGTAGGTTTTACAACATACCTCTTAAGTCAGGTAAATAACTAACATTGAAGGACTTAAGTGTCGTACTTGTGTTGCTGTCCATCAATTACCTTTGGATACTGATGTTGAAGTTGAGATGACAGCAAGCTATTAAAGGGTTACTGAGTTCGGATTGTGTATCTACAGAGAATGTACTTGAATAAGAAGAATGCATTGAAGTTATAACACTGCTTACTTTCCGGGGCTACCAGTCGCAGTTGGTCTTTCAAGGAAATGCAAGAAACTAAATCAGATGCTGGTAAGCCCATCCGTTGGAGAATTGACATGATAGGTTAATTGAAATGTTTCTGATAGTGTTGACTAAGGCTATTGAATATTCATCAACGAGAGCCAAATGCCCGACGTGTTTTGAAGATCAATGGATCGATTCAATTGAGCTTTGCTCACATCCTTTCGGTCTTATCGTGATGCTCTTCCCGTTCAAAGCTTATTATCAAGCTGATTTGTCCGTGCTTCCTTAGCTTCGATTGACTTATGCTTCTTGGCCTGGCAGGAGACTCCGAAGCCAAGGACCCGCAGACAATCTGACTTGCACAGGAGTGGTTTAGAGGGTGGGTCAAGGATACACCTGCGTGGATATGTTCTAGCCGGGAGGGGCAAAGGCTGGTGGACCCGTCAGAAAAATGAAGCAAGGCAACAAACTCCGAGATGCGTTTGGAAAAGACTGGGGGCCGCAAGACTGTACTGTCCAATGTTGCAAGTTGGTCAATGACACAGTAAGCGTCCGCCAACTACATTGTGACATCTTCTAAGCCGCCCTCCACAACGCATGTCGTCTACGCATCTATTTAAACCACACAAAAGTAATTTGCAATTACTGCTTAACATCTGACTTTATCGAGCTATCTTCTTGTAAATCTTCAGTAACAATGGTCCATATCATCCCTTTCGCCGTGGAGCAATGGATGGATGCGTATGAAACGACACCCGGCGTACTCAATGTTGCCGAGACATGCGCTGCATCTGTATCTATCGACGATTTGGTTGAAATGGCTAGAGGCCCCGCCAAGAATCCTATCGACACAAGCATTAAGCTCACATACGGCTCCATCCCTGGATCTCAGACTCTAAGAGAGCGAGTCGCCGCTCACTGCAGTGCTGGAGAAGTACAGCTGAAAGCTGAGGATGTTATAATCACTCAAGGAGCTATCGCAGCCAATTTCCTGTCTCTGTATACTTTGGTCGGTCCCGGTGACCATGTTATCTGTGTCTACCCGACATACCAGCAACTCTATGACACGCCTCGCAGTCTTGGTGCTGAGGTCACTCTATGGCATTTGAAGGAAGAGAACCAGTTCGTCCCTGATGTCAATGAACTGCCTAGTCTAATCAAGAAGAACACTAAGGTGTGAGATACAGACTCTCAATCTGACCAGAAGCTAATGTCTGTAGATGATTATTATTAACAATCCGAACAACCCGACTGGCGCCCCGATTCCCAACGGCGTTATCGACAGCATCGCTAGGATAGCCGCTGAACATGATCTGATCCTCTTCTCAGATGAGGTGTACCGTCCGCTCTTTCATGGAGGTACCTCAGGCGACATCGAGGTGCCCAAACCGGTGTCTACTATTCAACACCAGAAGACAGTCACAACAGGCTCTATGTCAAAGGGTTATGCACTAGCCGGCATCCGCATCGGCTGGATCGCTTCCAGAGACCAGTCCATCATTTCAGCTATAATGCAAGCTCGCGATTACACGACCATCAGTGTTTCCCAAATCGATGATCAAATCGCCAGTTTTGCACTCTCTCCTGCAGTACGACCTGCACTAGTGGACCGGAATATCGCACTTGCCAGGACGAATGCAAAGATACTCGAGGACTTTATGAAGCAGTATGAGTCAGTATGCTCTTGGGTACAGCCCAAGGCCGGAACGACAGCCTTTATCCGATTCAACGATAAGAACGGGCAACCTGTTGATGATACCAAATTTTGTTTGGAACTGCTGGAGAAGGCCAAGCTCCTCTTTGTTGCCGGGTCTCAGTGTTTCGGAGGGAGCGAGGACTTTAAAGGATATATCCGAATGGGCTATGTCTGTGAAACGGAGGTTCTGGTTCGTGGCTTAAAAGAGCTTGGTGTTTATCTTGACAAATTTGTAGTAAGCAAGTGAAAAATTGACTTGCGACGTGAGGTGTTGCGTTGAAGGCTACTGCCCGACCGCACACCCATTACGACTCTCGGTTTTATGTACTAGTAAACAATAGGTCATTGGGTTGGACATTTAACTTCTCATGAAATTATGTTGAAAGATCTATTTTATCTTGTTGTGGAATGACAATAACACAGGCGTATGTATATACCCCAGCTCAGATCTCTGCTATGATTTGAAGAGGCGTAACAATTGTCGACTCTCGTTTCCCAAATGTGAGACGTAGGCAGACATCATAAGTCCTAGATACCAGACAAGAATGAAATGTCGGCAGGACTGTCTGCGTAGTTGCCAGAATAGAGAGGGGAAGCCTCAGAGTTGAGCTATAGAATGGCTTAGAGGTCTTGGCTTGCTGCGAAATACTAACGTGCTTTGACCACGCTAACATTGGAGGTTGAACCTCAACTGGCAGTGTAACACAAAATGGCTGCTTGATGTTGGGGACTTCATGCAGATCAGGAAAATATGAGCATGGATTCGTCTGACACCATGTGTAAGATCGAATGCAAAGAGATATGGCGTCGAGTTGTGGAGGTGGGATTGCATCTTCTGAAGGATCAAAGGTGAGGCTGACGTCGATGAAGGATGGAATAACGGCCTTCCCATATGGATGAAGGCGAAGGGGCTCGGGCTGCGTTGCCGTTACATTGACAGTCCCAGATGATCGTCTGAACAAGTGTTGGCGAAGGGCCTGTGTCGCCTGGAGCCCATATCGCTGACTCGTCGAGGCCACATGTAGTGGGGGGCACTCTTTCGACTTTGTAATGAACTTGACTGTCTTTTTGAGTGTCAAGCTGCGCAAGGGACGGGAATCGAGTGGAGAAATTGGTTCAATACATGCATTTATCGCGTATTCGATGGCAACCGTATCAGGACTCATATCTTCATGACCCCATCCTCCAATTGTGGACAGAAGGCACAAATGCTGTTCCCTAACATTTGTTGATGTGACCTTGTGCGTACAGGTAGTCGAGTCTAACTTAGCAGGGAAGGCGAAATGAAAGGGGACGGTATAAACGTGTCCTTCGATTAATGTTTCCTGGATCAACTCAGCAATGTCTGGGGCAAAGTAATCGACCTTCAGAAAGCGATGCACAGTAGTCGTTGTAATGCAATGGCCGACCGTCCGGATCCTTGTAAGTCCGTCGAGAGAGACTCTGATAGAGGCGGCTTTAAAAGTACTGGATGCCGAAATGACGAGGCGACCTCGAACAATAGAGCCGGACGAATAGATCTTAGAATGGTAATGATCATCGAGCTCTATATTGAGTTGACAGGTACGGCGCCAATTCTGAACCTTGGATAAAGACTTGGAGATACCCAGCTCTCCTAATTTATGGTATGTCTCCATGATTGAAATTTAGCTCAACTTTTATATCAAGTTAACAAAATGCAGCATATTGCAATATTGATAAGAGTAATGTAACTTGATAGACAATTACCTTGCTTTATATAATTCTTGATATGGAAATGTTTGTTCGGAGTTACCTTCCTTGTCACCCTTGTTTTTTGCCTTGCTCCACTAATCTCATTTGGTACGGCGTTTGAGTGCGCGTGCCAATAGCTGCAGAAGCGAAAGACCCTTCCTTGAGTACATGCAACTAGGTATAGCGTAGGAATTTAAGGTTCCCACTCGTTCCACTATAGTCAAGCCGTATAATGCTGGTACAGCTGTCAGGTCGGTGATAACCAGGGAATTGGGATTATCGGGTGGGGAGATCTCCAGACGCATGGAAAGGTGAATGGGGACGACGCAGTAGAGAGACACGGTCAAAGCTGGCCTGAGTAATCTGTAGAGCACTTTCAATACAGATCGTGATACCATAGAACCCTAACAAAGGACGGTCTCTAGCCAGGACTAACGACCGCCGATCCGTTTCAATATGAGTATGGAGAAATTCGCATAGCACCTTCCGATAACAGTCACATAGTAGGATGAAGTGAAGTACAGTTGGCCCACAGCAGATATGCACATCGGAAACTCAGTGGTATAGGTGTGTCAAGGAGTGTTAAAAGTACTATATATATTCTTGTTGCTTGACATCATGAATAGCTCGGACTAGGGTCTGTAAACTGGAGAATTGAGTTAGGCCATTGCAGCCATTCTGCCCAATGACTCCCAAGATGGGATGTGATGGACTGTATCAGATACTGCCCTCCATCGCCAATTATCCATGTAGATCGATTCCAATGAAGCAGGACTGCAAAGAATGCAAGGATCACCAGTGCTTCTGGCTGTCGTTGTTTCAGCAAATACAGGTATTCATCATCAACATCGAGACAGAATGCTATCGCAGCATCTAATCGTTGTCCGTTCTGCTGTTTCAGCGCTGAATGGAGGGAAAACGACCGCTGCAGCGCGGATACGGCGTTGCAATACTTGGTAGCTGATGACAAGGAGACGTTCAAATCGATCATTCTATCGAGCATAGCGGTCGCTTGTATTCCGTTCTCGATCGTGGGGAATGCGCCTTTAATTTGTTGGAGGTTATGCCCAAGTCCTGACTGCTCGACTGTGCTCCATGACTGTTTGGTAACAGCATGAACGTCACGATGTAGGGACAGATAGGTGATGAAGCGGTCAAGAACGGCACTGAAACTCTCTCTTGGACCTTGGAGACTATCGCAGAGAACATGAACTCCAACAAAGGAAGAGAAGAGAAATAGTGGCACGCAGGATTCTTCTGTAACCTCCTGCTTCTCCTCGTAGAACAAGGTCAGCGCTCTTGTTTGGAGATTGGTGGCGAGTTGATGATATGGTTGCAGAAGGGAGGGAGGCTTGCTCAAATGTAGAGCAGAGAGGGCGAGAAGCTGATTCATCAAGTAGGGGACTCTGAGTGCATGGTCCAATGCTTGGGAGACAACACTGTCATCGGAAGGATTGGCCGATGTGATGGCGTGACGATTTGTCACAAGGTGATGATAAAGGGCGAAGTGATTGAGATCGAATAGATCGCCCCTGCCTAGCGTATCACTGAAAGGCGTTAAAGCGGAGCTGACAGAGCTACCAGGGCCAAAAGATGGTAATGTCGGGCCCGTGTGAAAAGAATAAGGCGAAAGACGGGAAGGCGACGGCGTGTGGACACTGGATGCTGCTTGGGAAGTCGACGGTTGATACCCATTGTTGATATAGATACACATGGAAGCACGATCCGAAATCTTGCAGTTGGCGCAGATCGGTCGAGACTCGTCACACTTCATGTGGCGTTCCTTGCAGGCACGACAGCCATTTCGAGACTTGCGGTGCGTTCTGCGGGGTTTAGTAAGCCTATCACTGTCCACAGGAGGCTTTTTAGGGGGTGCCATGGTAAGAATATGCGGTGCAGAATTGACTGATTGATAGCGTACAGTAGCGAGTGGGAAGTGCGGTTGTTCAAGGAAGTAAGTCTAGTGCCGGGGAAAGGGGAATACTCGTATTCTAGTCATTCTTTTGCACGTGATATAAGATAGGGTGAAAGGGAACACTGGATCGGCCAAGCCGCAACAGTTTCAACTAATTAGCGGTGCCACTGACGCGCTACCCCCATCTCGAGTCCGTATAGACCTGTTTTTCATTGGCTTTCGTCAATACTCGGAGAAGAAGCGTGTCAGGAAGGTCCATGATTGGGCAGCAACGCCGTATCGATGTCTGCGCTGTCACTCGTCAGATTGCATGAGGTCACCCAGTGTTGCGTCGTTGCCAGAGAAGCGAGGTATGCGAACTTCCTGATATGGCGTGCTAGAGCATTTGTGGTTGTATCCGCAACGGTCGCATTAAGAGATCTATCCTTGTCATTTACTTCGGACTGTCCTTTAAACAGCTAGTGCCTTCTCGCTTTACTTCACTACAACTACAAGCCAGTCTCCAGCAAACCAAGCAACTTTTCTATTTAAGTTTCTGCCACTTAAGAAAGTTAAGTAAAGAAGCTGCTTGGTGTGCTGGAAACTGGCTTGTAATTATAATAAACTAAGTAACTTTGCTACCGTCCTCAAATAGAGGTTTTAACATCAAGTTCTCCAGTATCGACCTGTTGCAACACGTACTTGCAACTTAGATAGCAGAACATCAGGATGATAGCTACATCTAATTACAACGAAAGAACCTGTTTATGATTCACGGAAACTGGCAATAAGGTTTTCCCAGCAAAAGCTAGCTCCCATGAACCAGCTGGGATTTTAGTATCCAGGAACGGTAGCGGTAGCGGTGGCAGTTACGTAGACTGTGTGGAAGACAGTCTTGGCTGCACACTTCTTTCCGCTCTTGCCCTTAGTAAAGCCGGTAGGACGGGGGCGACGAGTGCGGTTCTTGCGACCAGTAGGCTTGGTAGTGGCAACATTGTCGGAAGCACCATCGTCGCAGTCCTCGCTGTCACCATCAGCGGGAGACTCAATCTCGCCAGCCTTGGTGGTGGTAGGAACGTCGGGTTTGTTGACAACAGAAGAGGGCTCCTCAGCGACAGCAGAGGAGACAGCCTTGGTAGGAGCGGAGAGAACATCGCTGACAGCAACGGGGACAGTGACAAAGGAGGGACGCGGAGCACTCTCAGGAAGAGCGACAGACTGCTCGGCAGATTCCTCGATTGCCTTGGCGGTGGTCGGCTTAGCAGCAGCAACAGTAGAGCTTGCAACAGAGGGCTTGGAAGCACCAGCATTGGCAGACTTGGTAGCAGCCGGCTGAGTAACTGCAGTGGAAGCCTTGGGGGAAGAAGAACCAGAGCCGGAGCCACTACCGTTGGACATACAAGCGAAAGAGATCTTCTTCACGTCCGCAGCCTGAGCAGGACCATCCAGAGACCAGGCCATGTTGACGTAAGGCCAGCAGATACGACCATCCGACATGGTAACCATGTCACCAGCAACGTAGGTATCATCCGAGGTGATGGCCTGGCCGATCTTCTTGCCCTTGCTGTCAACTGCTTGGAACTTGGTACCGGCGAACTTGCCACTGCAGCCCATGGCCTCGTTCTCGCAGACGGGGTTGGAGATCTCCTCCCATGAGACGAGAGCAGTGGAAACATCGAAGGCAGCAGCGTGTGCATTGGAGCAATCGTTCGAACCGTTGGTGATCCAGTTGACCTGGCTGTCGCCATCCTTGGCACCGACTTCAGAGGTGGCCTGCTCACCAACAAGAGTCTTCTTGTCAGACATGACAGCGATAGCGACATTTCGGTTGGTGGTGCGCTGCTCAGAGTGTGTGTAGCCATCGCCCATCCACTCGTTGGCAGTAAGGTCGATCGCGCCACGTGAGACCCAGGAGAAGATGTAAGAATCAGAGCCAACAAAACGAGCCAGAGAGCTGTAGGAACCACCCATTCCGCCCATGGGCTCGTTGCTGGCGCCATTGATGACATGCTCGTTAGAGACTTTGACACCGTTATTGCTCATACCCTGGGTCTCGGTGTTCAACCAGATGGCTCCCTGATCTTCGGCGCAAATGGAGGCGAAAGGAGGTTCGTCGGCAGCCTCGAAGGCGATACCGGTGTTGTGGGAGCAACCCCAAGAGGAGGAAGCACCCTGAATCTCCTCAACCTTGCCATCCGGGTTGATGTAGCGGATAGCATCACCGAAGTGACCAGAAGCAGAGCCGCTGTACGAGGTAACGACGATATAAGCGGCGTAGTATCCAGCCTTCTCAGAGAAGACAAGGTCACCGTTGATATCAGGAGAGGCAAGAGCATCACCCGAGAAGCCGGAGCCACCGAGAAGTGTTCGGAAGGCTTGCTTGCCGTTGGTGTACTTGTAGATCACGGGAAGAGGATCCTTGGCCTCTCCAGAGACGACCTCATTGGTAAGAAGGGCGAAACCGTCGTTGTGAGCAACTAGACCACCAGCTTCTTTACCATCCTTGATTGTGACAGGAGTACCAACGGCAGCGAAGGTCTTGGGATCGACGCCCTGAATGTGTACGCCAGTACCGCTGGCATCGAGGTAGGCGAGGAACGCGGTCTTGCCATCTGGGGAGACGGCAAAGGGAGTTCGACGATGGTGGGGGAGACCAGTCCAGTAGGCCTCCTTGACGGGGTTAAAGGAGCTTCCCAGAGTGAGAGTATCGACGTGATTCTCGAGCGACGACGAGGTGAGTTGAGCAGCTGCCAGAGCCAGTCCGGCAGCAAAGGTCAAGAGTCGCGACATCGTGATGTTGGCTTTAAACGAGAGTATTGTCTTTAGAATAGTAATTGAAAGAATGTATGTAGTTGGCGCAGAAACGAGCGTAGAAAGCAAAAAGAACGAAAGTAATTGGACTTGACTCCAGGTCAGTCTAACAAAACCAGCATCAAGTTGAAGGTATCTTTGCTTTGATTTCTCGAGCGAGATCAATTCTTTTTAACAGAATGTTGATCTTTGAGCCCTTCTACCACTCGCCGCTCGCCAGTCAATTACATAATGCCCCCGGCTTTCCGAGCAAAAGGTACGCGGACAGAGACCGCGTATTGAAAGAATTTCAGTGCTCGGCGCAGCCTGAAACTGGTACTCATTTTAAAATCATACGGGAAATGGATCGCGTGCTTGAGGAAGCCGAGTGGGAGAAACGGGTCGTCGGATACATGATTCCTGCGAAGGTGGAATGAACAAGAGAGCGACTGTCCAAGTATTTATTATATCCACTACAATATATATGGAGTTCCTTGACCAAATCCGCTTCATTTTATGTATTTTGATTGATATCTTGACATCAAATGACCTATTTAGAATAAGAATCTCCAAGATTGATAAGTAGTCTATCCCACTTGGCTCCGCGCTTGGCGCTCGGCCTCTTCTATCCCGATGTGCCGTACCGCCGATCACCGGGATGTCGCCCGATGACACATGAAACGGGATGTTTGGTCTTCAAATTTAAGCCTCGTTCCCAGACCACTTAAATGTTTCCAGTGACTCTGCGCTTACAACACAAGCCCTGTGGTTTCCGGTGGGTTAATCCCGCCAATCAAGGAGCAAGAGCCAGTAGCGGACCCTTTCTAGACCCCGAGCTATTCCGTATCTTTCATGACTTTGCGATGGCGCCAAACGTACTTATATGCTGCCAAGTGAGTGGTGTTTTTTCTAGTGCCTCAACTATCTACAAGTCTCTGGTAGACATTTTCATTCGTTCTTTTTCGCGTCAATACTTTCACTCGTTACCCACTTTCGTTAATCTCTTCAGTCAATTCGTCATCATGCGTTTCGCTTCCACCGTTGGTCTTGCAACTGCCGTTGCCGCTACTGCAGCCCATTCCTTCGACTCAGCCCAGTCTGACCTCGATGGCTCGGTCTGGCAGTCCCTCTCGCCGCTCAACGCTCGGTCTTGGGCCAGCGTTCCCCGTAACCGTCCCACAAAGCGACAGTCAGGATGGAACCCTCCCTCGAACCTCGCAGGTGCTCTCAAAGAAGTTTGGGATCACGAAGTCGAAACCTACACCGACGCGCTGGGTTTCAAGAACTACGGTTGGGACCAAGTCATTGCTGGAAAGGGCCAGCTTAATGTCTGTGTCCGATGGGAGTCCAGTGCTTCTGTCACAGCTGAGCAGCGAACCAAGGTTGCTGCTGCCCTTCAAGACTCCTATGCTAGTTGGATGAAGTGGGTTTCTGGCTGGGACAACTTCCCTTACGAGGATGTCAAGATCAATGTCGTCGGATGGGCTGTCAAGGATAAGAGCCTCCTCCAAGGCTCTACCGACGGCCTCGACATTTACACCGACACCGACGCTGAAGGCATTCCCCAATGCTCTGAGAAGTGCGGTCGCTTCTTCCACCAGGATGGCGACTATAGCCAGTGCCCTGGTGGTGCTGAGCGACACTACGATAACTCCCTCTGGCTCACCGACGGTATGCAGGGTGGTGCTGGTGGTGATTGGGGTCAACGCATCGGTCGCGAATACTTTATGGAGCTCCTTGGTTCCAAGAACATCCACATCCTGCAGCACGAGATTGGTCATACCTTTGCTCTCGATGACTTCTATGACTGGACTCCCACTGGTCAGGACAAGTTCATCATGCTTGCTGGTTCTGCTGCTGAGGTCACTGACTTTGATGGCTGGATGCTTCGAAACTGGTGGTACGAGCTGTCCCGGGAACGTGGCTGGCAATCCGGTGCGGGTACTAAGGCTGTCACTGCTAAGCCTACCACTTCTGCTACTAAGCCCACCGCCTCCAAGGCTACTGCAGCCAAGCCAACTACCACTGTCAAGAAACCCGCTGTTCAGACTACCGCCGCCGAGGCTAACCCAAAGGCTGAGTCTGGCGTCACTGCCGCTGCTTATGCTCAGTGTGGGGGCGGAGCTAGTTACACTGGCCCTACCAAGTGCGCTTCTGGCTTCAAGTGCACCAAGCACAACGAGTGGTACTCGCAGTGCATTTAAAGCCCGCGTTCAGATCTCTGGAGATCTTGAATTCATTGTAGATATAATTCCCGCAACTGATAGTTTCGTTCCAAGTCGCTGTTGCGTCTCTAAATACATAATCATCTACCCACTTGTCTCATCTCGCCGTCTGCCATAAAAGCAGTTTGTCAACCTCATACTAACACTGTAATTTCGTAATAATGCTGCGGCTTCTTGGTCTTACCGCTTCGGTGACATATGCATAGACTGGTGTGGTGCGCCTTGCTAGACATTCCACTAGTCCGAAGCTTTGTGAATACTGCTAGACTGCATTCGAGGGATGTTCCTCGGATCTCGGGGGGAACTGGGACTGGGGAGGTAGAACAACCCAGCCAATGTTAGCCCTGTATTTACTCAACTTGCATTACCTCGACTAAACCAGCCCCTTCAAACAGGTCAAGCAGACACGGAATATGCCGTTGATGTCGTCTTACATCCGGAATTGGTAAGGTGGTTGGTGTGGCTTGGAGACCCCTTGCAAAGAGAAAGGGGTGAATGCCCAGGCTTCCACGACACAATGAAAGGTGGAGCACGTAGAGTAAGAGATGAAATAATTTGATCATCGTATGAACTAGGATTGAGGCTACGCGTCCCAGGGCGCCCTAAGTCATAGAGAATGAGTTTTCTGTCGCCCACACCGGTAGACTGGGCGCATAACGGCGGCTGTCATTAGGTCGAGATTGTGGATTTCCTCGGAGCACCAAGTGGAGTGTTCATCTGATCTTATCAATCGACGGGGCCTTCTAGCTCTGGGGCATCCCATCCTGTAGTATCCTGTAGTATCCGCAGAGCTCTGAAATGACGTCAACTCTGGATGCTGACTTTTGAGTCCCATTTTTCATAGACCTGACCAATAGCTGCTGCCTGATTTTCTTGTCACAGATCCAACACGGATGCTACACTTTTCCAGCCTAGCGTCGGGTTTTTAGAGTCTTAGACGAGGTTGCGGTCCGCAGACACCCCGGCGGCCCGAAGAATAACCAGGACACAGAAGCCTGGCGACAAGAAAACTTAGATATGCTTATTAGGCACTAAGGCCTAGGGTAGACTATTCTAATCTTTATGACATCCTCAACTAAATGTTGATCTTTTTCTAGCCCACCTGACACTATTCCAGATGGCGCAGCTCGGATGAGAGTAAGTGGAGTCCATCTCGGGATGAGACTACGAGTTCTGGAACGTCGGGAATTTAATGAGGAGGATATTCATGTCAGGTCATGGGGCGGCAAGACCAACCCACTTCCTGTTCAAGCAAGCATCTCCAACCGAGGTGGAACCCGTCGATCAAGACTACGTATTTGTCGGGTAACGTTACAAGATGTATGGATGGGTTCCACCTGACACGTGGGTTTAGCGCGCTCATGACGCGTTATGCGACTACTTCCAGAGCCGAGGACCTTACCCTATATCCGGAACAACAGAAGGCAGAATGATAGCTTGGGCTATCCCTTAGGATGTTCAATAGATGATCATGTATACGTAGAATGTAATTAAAGACTGCGACAATTGATTACTGAAACAATTGATTATTAGCTGAGCGAGAAGCAGTCAAGTTCTTGATTGTGTATCAAACGTTGTTCCACCCAAAACGAGTTGACACCATCGTGCTTTTGATCTTGTGAATCTTGACCTTGCTAAAGGAGAATTGTAAAACCAACAAGAAAAAACCAGAACATTTAATCATTCTAGTGTTCAAACCAATAAGACAAATAGCACCAACTCTTTCAGCACAAAGTACATCAACCATGCTACAGGGGCAATCAAGCTGCAGCTCGATGTCTTATCATATCTTATCATATCATATCTTATCTAATTATCAATCATCACCAAAAGGCGCCATAATCCTTATGCGGAAGAACAGGATGGACAGGATCATAATACAAGTAGTGACAAGGTAGCTTAAAAAAAGATAAATTTGCAAATACAAGCCACTTCTCCTTTTACGCACCTCAATCGTTGCAGATCAAAGGTGGAACGGACCAGGCTGGCGGGCGCCGATCCTGTCGGACCGACATCATCCAGGGTGGTTATTAGCCACACAAAGGTCACCAGCCACACAAAGGTCACCAGCCACGCAAAGGTCACCAGCCTCACCCGCATTCCAGCGAAGAGAACGTCGCGACCTCCTCATTTCCATATCGGAGGAACACTTTATGCTACAGCAAATACACACTGAAATACAAGAAGACACACCGGACCACAGAAAGGATGCAAAGTCCAAGAGGGAAGCATCTCGTTACGTCATGATAGGAGAGTACTCATGTTCGGTCGGACTACTATTGGGCGGGCGCTCGTCGGGAACAAGATCAATTATTCACTTATCTTTCCTTTGACGAAATGGCTCATAAATGTCAAAAGCGTTCGATCTGCACATGCACAGTACGAGGAGAAATAAGAGTATGGAGTCCATAGGGACGTAGGCTGGACATCGTGAGCGTTGAGCCGACTTATGTTGATGTGTCAAAGTGGTGATGGAGTGGCGAATTGATGGAGAATCAAGAGATGCGAGAATGTATAATACAAGAACCCCAATATCCTTGCTCCTCCCCGCGATCGAGCTACATCGACATCTGGCTCGAGCCCAAAAACAAAGAATGGCTGGTCAGAGCCCGTTGTTCTCCAACCTCAAGAGAGCCTCCAACTGCGCGATCCTTTCTTCGCGTTGTGCGATCGTCTCCTCCTAGTCTGCGACCCTCGCGCTGAGCTCTGCGATGCTCCCTTCAAGACGCTCGCGGATATGCCTCATTCGGATGTCGTGCTTGGCCCGTTGGATGTGACCGGCGTAACTGGAAAACTCTTCCATGAGAGCCTCCTCGGTTAATGCGAGGCTTGATGCCTGGCTTGGTTTACGGGTTGCTCTTGCATCGCAAGGGGGTGATCTCTGGGCGGTACTTGGGATAGGGGGTGGTGCTATGCCGGGTGTTGCTTGCGGATAGCCAGGGAGTCGCCGTCAGGGGCCGTGGGAGATGGTGGCGATGGATGTTCGTGAGCTGCCGGGAGCCGGCAAGCTGGTTTTTGAACGGGACAACTTCGCCAAGGGTGTTGGGGCGCATCTCCATGATATCAGCGTTCTCAAACTTCGAATGGGCGCGCTTTGCCCAGTTTGTCAGACGGACATCCTTGAACGCCCATCGTGGATTTGCGATAACGGGCACGATGTCGGTGATCGAGTATCGAGGGTATCGGGTCTGCAGGTATCTGTTTGTCGAAACGTCAGTTGCGCGCTCTGGTGTAAGACATGAGAGATGTTCGTACCGTTCGTCGTTAACATCACCGCCACGAAGTTGGTTCAAGACATAGGATGACCGCGATCGGTGCCAGCCTTGCCAGAAACATGGTTGGCAAGGTTCTGGGTGGTTGGAGCGGTGATAGGACGCCCCTTCCACCAAGCCCATTCCGCATGCTCCTCATCAGAGAGGGCCGTTAGATGGAGGCGTTTCGGTAAAGCAGGTTCTAGACGAGATCGTTCTGGATGAAACGTCGCTGGACACCGAGGTCCTTGCATCTCCCCTCCAAATCCACCTCTGGGAGGACTCGTTGGGCAGGTATTTTCGTCGAGTGATGAGGCGGGCTGCCCAGTGCTTCGGGTGTAGGAGTGAAGTAGTTCAACCAAGCGCGAGCAAACGGAGGGATGCCCATCGGGACGGCGAGTCGCTCGTGATGGTAGGTGTCTGAATCATGATGGTCTGGGCATTATCGCTCGTGAGGTGTGAAGATGAAAGAATGAAGAGATTGAGAAGAGGAGAGAAAAGATTTTGCTACTCTTCTCTAAACCTGTCTCCACTTTTGCCTAAAGCAAAGGATATTACAAAATTGTAACCGGGTTACAGTTGGCTGCCAGTGTAATGCAAGTGCAACCGATAATACTGCATAGCCTGGTATAATTCGCTAATGTTCAGAGATCAATATCGGTAGAAGAAAGCAGAGGACCAGATAGAGACCAGAAAGAAAAGGAGTTCTCAACATTTGTCCGCATCTGAGCTGTACTCGAGAGTCATGGGGGAAGGCCCGGCTGGGGTGGCGCTGAAGGGTTGTGGCTTATTACTCCGGTCACCCTTTTACTCTATACGCGTATTGGCTTAATTGTGCGAGGCTGTCTAGACCCTGAACCCTGCCACTACACGCATACTAGCTCGGGCAGTGCTACGCTAGGTGTCTTCTCAGTGTAGGAAATCCGCGGCATATCAAATGTCCGCACTTGGGGCTTTCTTTAGTGCGCATCGGACTTAAGCGCCAAGCCTTGCCATCTCCCGTTGTTACGTTGCCTGACTGGATCAGCACCAGTCTACTGGTAGTTTCTCAAGTCCATTGGGAGGAGTTTCCATCTGGGAACGGGCTGTTTGTACAAGTTTGTGACAGGTTCCAAGTAATGTCTTCTGGAGGAATATTATACATACACATTGTGGCGCTACTATAAGCACCTAACTTCCACTCACTCGACCTCGGCACAAGCCAAAGCCTTACTGAAACCCTGTGATCGCCTTGACGAACCTGGTTCTCGGCTTTCGGCACTTGCCTAGTAGCATGGCTGTTTCAGATGAGCAACCGTGCCTCTAGAACTACTCCATTGCCTATTGTATCGGATCGAACCATTCGTGGATGAATCACAGATGAAAGCGAAATGAGAGAAGGACCAAGGTCTCGAACGGTCGACACTTGTATTCGAGATTGTTTGTCAAATCTCAAAGGTAGACAATTAGATTAGCTTTACGATAAGTTCATAGCGGGTGCCTTTTTGCTTTATATAACTAGGACATATCTCAGTCCATGGTATAGCTGTATCACTCACTCATTCATTCTTTACTCATCCGTTTGTTTTCCAATTTCTTCACAAGGGATCTGGTATTCTCTTCTTTCACCACATTCGTTTCCCACTGTTTACATTGCGTTTCTCCGTCATGCGTCTGCTTAACGCCTTTGTAGCCATCGCGGCAATAATCCCATCAGCTTTCGCTGCGCTGCCAACCGTAGCGGAGGGCTTTGCCTCCAGCACCACAGGTGGTAAAGGTGGCCAGGTCGTTCGTCCCAAGAACAACCAGGAGCTTGCCAATTATCTCAAGGATAACACTGCTCGTATCATTTACTTGGAGCGAACCTTTGACTTCAAGGGCTCCGAAGGGTCTGCGACTGAGACCGGTTGCGCCCCTTGGGGTACAGGCGCCAACTGCCAGCTATCTATCAACAAGAACGACTGGTGCACGAACTACAACCCAGGTGCTCAGAAAGTTACCGTCAAATATGACAAGGCTGGTCTGAACCCTCTCATGGTTGGATCAAACAAGAGCATCATCGGTGTCGGCTCCAAGGGTGTTATCAAGGGCAAGGGTCTTCGTCTCGCCAATGGCGTCAAGAACGTGATCATCCAAAACATCCACATCACTGACCTCAACCCATCTCTGGTCTGGGGTGGCGACGCCATTACTCTCGATGGAACGGACAACGTCTGGATTGATCACTGCACCACGTCCCTCATTGGTCGTCAGCACATTGTTCTTGGTACTGGTGCCAGTGGTCGCGTTTCTATTACTAACAACAAGATTGACGGCCTCAGCAACTGGTCTGCCAGCTGCAACACCTATCACTACTGGGCTATCCTGTTCCTTGGAAAGAGCGATGTAAGTCCACATCTTTATACAAGGGATAGAGTTGGATCATTTACTAACAATTCACAGATGGTCACCTTCAAGGGAAACTACATGTACCACATCTCTGGCCGTGCTCCTAAGGTTTCCGGTAACACCCTTCTTCACGTGGTTAACAACTACTTCTACGACATTTTCGACCATGCTTTCGAGATTGAGGAGAACGGCCAGGTTCTCGCCGAAGGAAACATCTTCCAGAACGTCAAGAACCCTCTCAAGACTGGCACCAAGGGTCGTCTCTTCACTGTTCCTACCGTTGGCTCAGCTGGTGTCTGCAAAGCTGCCCTCGGTCGTGCATGTGAGATCAACGCCTTTGGAAGCTCTGGTACTTTCCCTGGTGACGACACTGGCTTCCTCGGAAACTTCAAGGGCAAGACTATTGCTTCTGCTGCTTCAGCTTCGAGCGCTAAGAATGCCATGACCAAGGCGGGTTTCGGTGTTGCTTAGATGCCATACCAGCATGTAAATATCTGGTGTTATTCTCTTCTTAGTGGTGGCAGGACTATTATCTCTAGATATATTAAGAAGCACTGCAGTGCAGGCAGATTTAATATTTGGATTAATCATAAAGAACTTCTTCTTGGATGTTTTATCCAAGTAGCCGTCTTTCTGAATCGGTATCTCCCAGTGTTCACTCCGTTTGATCGGAATCTCAACTTCCAGTCAACACTTGATGCGCTTTACGCGCAAGTATCACCCGAACGGCCTCTTAACATAGGAGCGTCATATTTGGGATGTAGTCGAGCTACCAAAAGAGTAAGAAAGACTTCACACGCAGAGCTCAAAATATAGGACTTCAGTCAAGCCAAAAGGTTGGAAGTTGCATCTATTTTAATGCTACCAAGGAATGTGTCCCGGAGTTCCCAGTCCATTTAAGCACTTCCAGTGAAGCAACCAGTGGCAGAAAAAATAAAACAGAGTCTTAGTCGGCCAACGGAAGGTAACACATCAGTCAGTGCCTCGTGATCCTGTGGCCCGGACATCAACCGTGGCTTTAGGTGCAACCTAAGTCACCAATGCCACACCATTGTTGTTACCTGTTCAGGACGAGGAGATGTGACTGCGAGAACATCCAAGGCTACGAATCGAGCGACATGCCAGATATCTGCATGGGAGGCCAACGATAATTGACCAACTGTGGATCTTCCAGCAATGATGAATGTTGGATATGGCGAAGCAAGTGGCAGCCTCGACCTCACTGCGTCCGATGCCAATGCGAGTATCCCCTTCATTGAAGGAGAAAAAAGGGAAATTGAGAGGATGTATATCTTGCTGTAACGTTGGAAAGACTTTTGGCTATTTTTGTCAGTTTTGCCCCTGTTAAGACAGTAGTTCGGCGACAAAGGTAATGGACTGGTTGGCATGAGCTGAACCCACGATCAAAAGTGTTGTTTCATTAAGTACACATCGCCCGACATCTCATCACCAGATGTGTCACAAGCAAACCGCGAATGGAACTGTTGGGAGGATCATAGCCGGCAGTGGCTTTGATTATTTCAATGTCAGAGGCCGAGATGAAAATTGCAAGGCTATGGAAGGCGAATAGATGATCTGTTCGGTTTCGATGTCACATTGAGTCGGCTACCCTGTCTACCTCAACTGATCTAATGTCACGAACTCCAGCCAAGGCATCCATCAAGGTTTTGACAATAACATGCCTCACGTCAAGGCCACTTCTGTCGAACATCGGCGAGAAACGGATGGTGTTATTATTTCCAGGTCTCAGAGACTCGACACGATCCAACAGGAGCACCCTGAGAAGAGTCTCCAGCGTGGCGATGCGGACAAGATGAAGCCTGATAACCCTCATGTTGATATGAACCACCGTCTCCACATCAAATCTCTGTTGAAAATGCTCTCAACAAGCTCACAACTAAGGAGATCGTCACATCACAGGCCTATCTGGGTGCGCAAACTAATCTAGCTGGTCGAGACCGGATGTGCAGTGGCGAAAGCACTGGCTCAATTTGCTGGGTAGCCACTTAAAACTGAGACGATGGATACAAGCGCGATAAAGAGGTGGAGAAAGGGAGTTCTGACACCAGTGATGCTGACACCAGCAGACCAATGACTTGCAATGAAACGTTTAGTGGGTGCAATCTATTAGAGTTCAGCCACACATAAAAGCGAAACAGGAAAGGATCAGGGACAGAGAGGCAACTGTGTTGGAAGCCATTGTGACGAAGTTTCCAGTGACAGTGAGTAGGGTGGGAGAAACAAAACATTGTGATTATGCTGAATCAATTCTTTTCAATTGTCGAGGCCGAAGTTGTATTGGAAGGATTGTAACTGACTTGTCGCATCGCGACAACCACCTTTCTATCCACAATAGAAACGATAGGTCATTTGTATCAATCTTAATCGGTTCTGAAAAAGATCGATCAAGATCTCTGCTCCATAATCGATGGGACTGCATGGGTATCGCGAGTCAGTGGGAGATGAGAGCCGACGGCAATCGGCTTACCGTGTAGGAGCTAGACAGTTTAGTCCAACGTGAATGGCTGGTAGCCAGCCACTAAACCGAACCCACGTTACACTATGATCTAATCAGACAAGCTCTGGAAAGCTCCGAGACCATGTGTTGAATAAATTCTCGGCCTTGTCTACTCGAGGACTAGTCCATACACCACTGAAAAGACTGAGTGTTTCCATCTTGTTAGTAGGCCACGATGGAACAGACTTGCATTAGTGCATCTTCCTGAAGGAAAGTTCAGTAAATCTTGCACGGGATAAAGGAAGGGTCGCCTCCTTTCGCCTTCTGTCTCGTTACCCACTGATTAATCTTCTCTTCTTCTTTTCTTTTTCTCTTTGTATTACCTTCTAACCATCATGCCGGTTTCCGAAGACCGGCCGTCATTCCTTATTGAGGCATGGACCCTCTACGGCATTGGTACCTCGATCATTTTCGCCCGATTTGCAGTGCGTTTCAAGACAGTCGGATTCCGCGGCTTACAGGGCGATGATTTCTTCTCTGCTCTGGTACTTCTGTTCTATACAGTAGATGCCTTTACCGTGCATTTGATCTGTATGTATATCAAAAAATTCGGTGAGCCATACACTGACTCTTTCTAGATTATTTAGGCACGAATATCGAAGGCGGAGTCGCAGCGCAGAACCACAGTACGTCGAACCGAAAGCGATAAAGACTCTAGAAGACAATGCTGATATCTACAGCCTTGACCGCGGACGAGCTCGACCAATATATCAAGGGTTCCAAACTGCAACTTGCAGCCTGGTATGCTTACACGGCATTAATCTGGTGCCTAAAGGGCACAATGTTGTGCTTCTTTTCTCGCATGACAATTGGTACCTGGCACAACGTGTTTGTCAAATCAGTCTCTATCATTTCTGCTGTCTCTTATGCCGCTGTCTTTCTTACAGTATGGTTCCCAGCCACGACGCAGTGGATTTTGCTAATGCAATATTAGATTACTTTTGGATGTTTTCCATATCAACATAACTGGCAGTAGGTCTGAAACTCAAGATATTACGTTCTTTGCTAATCTGCTATAGGGTTCTGCCACAGCCCCCATGTTCGTACAATAACTCTTCTATTTGACAGGTCACTAACATACAGAACAGCAAAATGTACCTTGAAGATGCAGAACTTCTTGGTCACTACTGTACTCAACGTCTTGTTAGTAATAACCACAATAGGTTTCATTTCTAGTCTCTAACTGTGGTAGGACTGACGCTCTAATCCTTTGTATTCCTCTGCCTCTTCTTTGGAAACTCCAAGTTCCCTTGCGCAAGTGAGTATCAACACTTGATTGTCATTTATTTTCAATGTTTTAATACGCTATAGGAAACTCGTCATCGGACTTCTTCTGTCCTCTGGCGCCTTCGTCATCGCAGCAGCCATCACCCGCGTCGTCCTCACCCTTTCCGCAAATCCTTCTGCTCTTACGATCAACTCATGGGGTGTCCGCGAGACAATCGTTGGAATTCTCACTGTCAACATCCCGATTCTCCGACCACTATTTACAAAGGCCTTCTGGACGGGCCAATCTTTGACCGAGATAAGTTCCTCGTATCGAGCAACAGGTCGATCCCGAGGTACTCGTGCCGACGCGACGACAGACTTGGGCCCTTACGAGCTTACGCCAAGTATCAACGAGGGAGGCAAGCCAAGTGACAGAGGAAGCCAGGAATCCATTGTTCCAAGGAACGTGAAACTGGCTGATATTGTTGTCTCAAAGTCGTACAATGTCTCGCACGATAATCGTATTGACAACGGGTCCTGGTACGGTGATCGCAATGGAGCGTCCAAGGCCTCTGTGCATGCCGACTCATCCGTATAAAAGTATCCCTTTGTATAATAGTATATACCTTAGGCTAGGCGTGAGATAAATCAACGGCGCTAATGTGCCATACAGAATTCACCATCTACGTCCCGCATCGCCTTGTCTCGCTTCTTGTCAAGTACAAAAGCTCAACGCAACGGATAAATCACCAATGACTGAACTTGAAAAAACTGAAATAGATAAATTGACCCCCGATGAAGAGGACGAGCTGCAGATTCACATAACTGCGACAGAAGGTAATACTGAAATCTGGTTGATGGAATCCACATTGAGCCATAAGTGGCATGTACTGAGCCACAAATAGAACCTACTGAGCCACACTGGAATATGCTGAGCCACAAGTGGATCGCACTCATGTCCTCTATCGCCAAGAGCAAACCGATGTTGACATGAACGCACTGGCGCGAGACCAGCGCTAGTACTCACGGACACCATCATGATCCGGAACTTTGTCTCGTTCTTTACTATCGGTTTTGCAATGGTGTTGATGGAAAATGAAGGCTTGTACACTGCCGCGTGAGACGTGGGATGATCGGCATCAAAACAACAGCAAACCGGTTCTGCCTACGACCTTCGCACAATCTTGGCTTATCTTGATCGCCTTTTGCACTTCTGTTCATTATTCTCGCTTCTATCTTCGAGTCGTATCCGACTTATGTTCATTGCTCATATTTGGTTGTCTTATCACCAAACAAGTCGATGATTGGTCAACGAAGATAATCAAGAGCATGTTCCTTGCCTACTGCTGTATCACGTCTGCCTCTATATTCTCGAGCTGGTCCTGGGACGACGTGAGTTGTGAGGTGCTATGTGCAGAAGTGGAGGCAACAACATCCTAGGTACGGTAGGCGAATGAGAACATCCGCCAAAAGACTAACCCAATGACTGTCAGTATTATCAGATTTAGTCTAGATTTAGGTAGATTATTTCGTCTCTTATGCTCTTAGTGATGCAGATCTCTTAGAAATTTCTGATGCACTCAAGACGCGCACATTTGACCTCGCTACATCCTTTGCTCTTCTCCTAGCAGGGCTCGCTAGCTGGGCTAAAGTCAACCCAGCGATGGCCGTGTTTGAGCTGAGTCTGTAAAAATGACGAGAAAGCGAGACTTGGCGATCACTTCATGAACTGAGGAAAGGCTGTCTAGTTGGCGCGTATAAATGGTGGCTCGCTCAATGGACTAAAATCCCCTTGATCAGCGTCGGATCAATACAGCGCGTTTGTACTGATCTGTATATTGGGGACTTACGCCTCGGAAAAACTCAAAATAGTACTGCCATGGGCGTATCCAGGCTATGTTCCCACTGCCAATTGGCCGCCCTAAGAGGATAGAGCGCCTACACCTCTTGGATATTGGCACCCTATGCATCCCGCCTCGGTGTTGATATTATTCCATTTCGCGTTGCTATGTACTTGGTATGGCATGTTCTATAGCTCTACTCCGTCACTAGATAGGAACGCCCGCTTAGGTACCATATGGCGCTCTCGCTCCAACGCCCTTAGGTCGCAACTCTCCATCTTTACACACAGTGTTCCCTTACCGTCATAGTAAAAACGTCAAGATACTCTAATAAGTTTCTAGGCCCTCTGGAAATATGTTGTTGTAAGTGGATGGCAGGAAGAAACGACCCACTTAAATCACTTGTATCACTCTTCTGCCACTTCTGTGCCAGTGGTAGGAGTAATATGCAATCGGTCTATTGGTAGCATCTACTTTACACCGACATCGGCACCCCATTTCTGCCTGACGCTACTACCTTTTCTTTTCTCTCCTCCTCTCGTCTCTTCTTCTCTTTTCTCCCAATCTTCCTCCCCACAACATCCTGCTTTCCTTCCCTCGAAACATCACCCTCGCAAGGATCAAGACATCCCAGGGGCAACAAACCATGCAAGACGCTACCGATACTAGCCCTGCGGTATGACACTCCCCTCCCAAACTACCTGACGACTCACTAATCTCTCTGCTTGCAGGGCCATGCGGAGTATCTCGATGCCCGCCGCGATACGACCGATCATTTGGGCCTACCATCAGCCCAAGCCGACAGCCCGATATCTGCCAACATTCGCGACATCAGCAACCCAAGGCATATTGAGACCATCAATGCTGTCAGCCAACTTTGACTTGAGCGCCCGCGACGTTCCCTTGCCCCTCCTTCCATCCATCCTGGCCATGGAACAAACAGACAAACAACCGCCCTTCATCATGATCCCTGCAGCCGATGCTTTGCAGTTTGCACAGGCCGTCCGCGCCTTCATGAAGGCAATGATGCAGAGAATGGATCATTACATCCTCCCTCTGTTTCGCATGCTCATGATCGTAGCCGACTGCTACATCAAGGCGCTGGCCACAATCCAGCATTTTCTTCATCTTCTCCCCGACAATGTGGCCTTTGCGGTCATCGTCTGCTTTTCGGTCTTCTTTTTCGCCCGACTCCTGCGTTTCGTCCTCCGGGTCTGCTGGTTTATCATCAAGACCGCAATCGAGATCCTTTTGTGGCCGTTCATCATCATCACCATCGGCATCGCTTGCGAGTACGTCGCACGAGAGTGGGCGCTACTCTCCAATTCCATCGAGCAGCTGCCCTGGGCCTGGAAGCTACTTGGACGAGAATCCTCTGCTATTTATTGGGGTTTCTTGAAGGTCAGTTACCAAATCGTACAATTCAAATGACGCCAAATTTTCTGACGTCTTGAAGTTCGTCGGAGAAGAATGGGCTCGGTTTGGACCTGGATCCGGGAGTTCTCTGAGTGGACTTGGTTCTGGAAGTTTGGATGGGCCTCGGCCTAGACAATGTCACATCGGTATGTTGCCTTCTCTCACACACAACTTTCGCGTTGGTGGAACTAGTCGACTGACCATGACAGGATTTCAAACTTCAGCGCGTAATTGGTCGGGATAAATCGGGCTGGGAATCTACCTTGGGACCTATCAACACCACTTGACGGCGCGTCAATTACTGGGATTTAATCGGTATATTACACTGGGGGTATAGAGGCATGATAGTGGTTCGGGCCCGTGTGATCAAAAGTGTTGTTTTATTAAGTACGCATTGTCGGGCATCTTATCACCGGATGTGTCATTAGTAGACCCCGAGGAGATAGTACTTTGTTTGCGATGAAGACATTGCGGTTGCTTTCCCAAGCTCAGTCCTTTTATGCAGACCATGTTTCCCAAGACAAAGTGTTCCGTCTCTCATGTTCCATAGTGCACTTGAACGTTGCGATGGAATGGGCTTTGAATCCAAAGGATGATACTAAGATCAACCCAGATGGAGAGCCACGTATTGATGTGTGAGAATGCCTGACAAGATTATGAGAGATTAGATAAGAGATTGAATTTGCTTGATGCAATACCTACACATAGCTCTCAGCACCAGTGTCTACCACTGTAACTACAAGTAAAATAATCAACTTCCCATTCCTCCCGGCGGTCCCTGATCTTATCCATGAGCTTATCGACTGCACCAAAAGCCTCATCACTCCTAAAATCATTAGGCCATCCAAAGTCCCGGTAAAGTTGCCTAATGTACTGAATATCCAATTCGGTTTCCCACTCTTCATCCTGCGCGATAACTTCTTCTGTGATCCTTTTGCCCTCGGGAAGCTCGCTCACGTCTTCTACTACCTCGAGAATAAATCTTCCTCGGCAGGGAATAAGGTTAAGGTTGATGTATGCTTGCTTCAATCCCTCTAGATACTCCTTGAGATCAACCGGCTCAACGTCCTGTACTTTGTTGTCTTCCTGCATGATCTCCCCGTCTCTGACATTCAGCCAGATATGGCGACCCCATGTTTCGCGACCGAGAGCGAGTGGGAAGAAGTCGTGAAAATCCACGATGGTTTCTCTTCGTGTTGACCATGTCCTGTTGTCACTGTTCAACCGCCAATCCATAATATTCTCGAAGCAGTCCTCGGGCAGGGTTGGGTAATCCACAAAGCGAGACTTGAAGTGAATGTACGATTTGCAATCATTGTCGAAATAAGGGATGTGCTTCATCACTTCGCCGACCTTTTCTGATCTACCAAGATGGGCAAGCAAAGGATCCAGACCAGGCCAGCCATCCGGCGGTGGGATCTTGAGGTACTCTACGTCGTAGTGCAATGTTGTTAGAAACTGGTAAAAGTCCAGAAGTGTTTCAGCGACGTCTTTAGTGGAGTATTCATCCTTCGGGGGAGGCATCTTTGTTCCTCCCAGGTTCATTGATCGTGGTGACTGGAAAGTGACAATTGTTGAAGAAGGGAAGTGGCGAGACTTATGAACCTTTGGAACAATTCAAGTATTCACTCATCCGAGTTAGGGAGAAAGAGTTACATTCACAATAGCGTTAGCTTGATGGTGTTGGTCCAGAGCCCCTCATCCCCATGTCCGAGCCCCATGTATGGTATGCTACAGTGGAGTCCGTTTTTTTTCTTTCCTTTTTTGCACTGCTGCCTGCAGTGAGCCAACAGAATACCAACCAACATGCGCCAAGAACATCCAAAAGGAGCTAAAAACCAACTCTTCAGGTCCTTTTGTAAATTACGCCTGGCAGGGATTTTCTCACGAGACTTAACACACGGTCGGGATGAATTCGCCTTGTTGGCAATTGGGTACTGCATGTGGAACGGGCCTCGGAATTGCGAATAAAAGCGAGTCACACCACGCAGAGTTCTCGCGTGACGTCCAGGGTTTGACTTCTGAATTCCTTCTGAAAATCTGTTTCTTCAGTACCTAAAGATGAAACCCGTCATCACGATCTTCCTTTTGCTGTTCTCAGCTGCTAATGCTGCCATCTACGACACTCTTTTCCCGACAGCGAAGCCAACAACTTCAGACAACGACATCGATTGCATGCTCGAAGACTTCTTCCCAATCCTCTCCGCCTTGACCCCCAATGGAAGTCTTTCAACAGCTCTTTTGTCCTACGGCGACGAGCTAATCAAAGATTGTCCCTTGACCGACTCGGACGTCATGGGCCTGCCAACTTGCCCATATCCCGCGCTATCAGATTGGTGCGCCTTTAGCGACTACGCGCCTACAACTCTGCTGCCTGCTTGGTCATCTTATGAAGCTCGGCTTCGTCGTGGTGGGCACAGCATAGTTCATACGCTGTGAAATATGCCCATGTCTGTAAGAAGAAATGGTTCAATGCTATGATTGGGGTGGTGTATGGTTCGGTGCGATTGAATAATACGATTCATTGGGGTGAATGTTATGCCCAGGCGCAAACTAACGCTACAGCCACTGCGAGCGACAACATCAAAGCAACATCAATACCTACCACGAAAGCAATGACCGGAATGAGAGCTACACAAACAGAACCGAAGGAGACACAACAAGCGTCGCGTGATGAGGGGTACACCGGAAAGGCTCGAGAAACTACCTCTGAAGGCCGTAGTGAGGAATCAAACGGCAATCAGATTCTAGCTCGGCGAGCCAGCGTCGGTCTCATGGTGGGAAGCGTACTTGTCGCTGCTATCGTAAGCGCTGCTACGTGAACTTGAAACTGGGAGAGCCATTGGTGAATATCAGATAACTTATAATAACCCGGTATTGTGTACGTGTTATTCTCTCATTGTGCAAAGAGTAGATAACCATATCTTGGAATATCACAAGATTACCATCACCCAATTTTACAAATGGAACCCTGCGATTAAAAGTGACTTGGACAAGACAACTGCTAGGTTATGGTGGGGGGGTTTGGGTTGATGGTTGGAAATGTACAGGGCGGAGAGCTGCTCTGCTTGGGAGTGAATAATTGAAATACAGGTAGTATGATGGCTCGCCCTTACAGTAGCTACCAAAATATACCAATGTCGGTTTATAACCCGCGAAGAACAGCAGGTACATTTATGGGCGGGACGACGATAACCCTGTATTTGCAGGATCGACACATAGTTTCGATAGATTTCTACGGTCCATTTCTTCTATACATCATATGAGCGCAACAAATAATTTCTATTGAACAAACGCAATATATCCCTTCCATGTTACCATGACTTCCAACCCAGTTTCTCAGCATTCTCAGTGGCATCATCAGCCTCCTTTACCCAAAGTGCAGTAACCATCTCCTCCATCCAGCCAATCAGCCCTCCGCTGAACCCGCCTTTTTCTCCCCTGGCTTCTGTCCGTCTCAAGTAGAAGGGATGTTCCATCGGGTTGAATCTGACAATTTCGTCCGGATGCTGAGGAACAGGATCAAACTGGACAATATACATCTCACGTGTTCTACCCTCGGGTCCGCTGCAATCGAGATTTGCATCAGTATACATGAAGAAGAAGTTGCGGTATAGGAAATCATGATCCTCTTCCTCAAAACGTAAGCCGGGAAGCCGGCCATTTCCAGTAGCATCTTGAGACGAGTCTTGAATTTCCTGTTGGCCACCTTCTTGTCCCCTGAGTTCCATGGCTCTTTTGACCTTTTCAATCTGATCCCAGATGGTACCTCGGGACTTTGCTTCGGCGACATAGTGCGCATGACACTCCTCTACCGTGGCGTCAGGAAGGAAGAAAAACTCGTAACGAAATTTGCCACCTCCTACACCGTAGCCTTGGTCATTCTCGAGCTTGGTGTAAAATGCATGGCCGTCAAAGTCAGATGGGTCAAGTAGTGGATGGACCATGTAAAACACCCAGCAAGGTAGAGGAGGCAAGGCAAGGTTAGAGCGTGTGCTCTCCCACGACATAACAGCTTGTTTGCCAGTGTGATCAGTGAACGTCCGATTGCAGGGTTTAATTTCGAGCATAGGTCCCAAGTTGAACTGAGGTACACCGTTGGGGTATCTTTCCTCTAGCGTTCTGGCGCGCGTTTTTGTTCGGACCATGATGGCTTTAGTAGAAGTAAACAAGGAAATAGAAGTATATGTATTGGGGAAGTTCATTTCGGGTTCAGAGCCAATGGTCACATTCCTTGGTCCTAATGTAAGTGGTCAGACGCGGTAGAATTTAACTTATGTAATTTGCCGCTGTTAAGCAGAGTTAAATACAGGGCTAGGCCAAGGTTGGTAATTGAAGAAATATCTTCTAAGGCTTAGGCTGTAGAAACAAAACAGCCTAAGTGCTAGCCTAAGCTAGCATAAGCAAAAGAGAAAAGAGAAAAGGGTTACGTGAACAGATTGGCGATTAGCTTGCTCGCCGATAAGGTCACCGACACGAGTGCAAACAAGCTCGAGAGGATTCTTCGCCCCCATCCGAGCAGTTGGAAGCATCGGGCTGACTGCTTGGCATTGCCAGTCTCGGTTTCAGCACGGTAGCTTCCGAATAAGGGACCGTGTTTTAGACTTCCATTCCGTGTTTTATCAGTATGGAGAAGATCCGTGACCAATAAGCCTCGTCCCAAAGTACATTGGGTCTAGCCATTTTCTTCATATTTTGCGAATCACATCTTTGAAAGGGGATCTTACACTATTGTTGTTTTAAGTCCATATGCCAAGTGCGAAAATACTGCAGTTTAAACAGCTGTGTTTTGCAATGTTTTGCCTTTCTCTAAGCTACTGTTTTCAATCTGAAACGCATGATTCACAATCGCGCTATTCGCAATTATTTCCACAATCGTTCCAGTCTGTTATGTACCAATCGTCTTGATACACCTGAGGGTTTAGTTTCACTTGGCAGGGAAATAACAAGAGATGTTTCAGCTACCTAAGATGTACTTGTGCCACATCTGGTGTTAAAATGCCCGGCAATGGGTGTTCAATAAATAACACTTTTGATCACGCGAACACAAACGATGCTCAAGAAGAAGAAGACGACAAATAGTGGGAGCACGGTTATGACCAGCGAGCCGAGGCCCGTTTCACAAAGACAGCGGCCAAGAATCTCCAACTTTCAGCTCGCGGACATGATGAAACTGCCGAGGTGACCGCCATGTTATCTCTATTGTCATTTATGATCAATAAGCTTATTTTGCAAATTCGTAAACTCTTCCACATTGGGACTAAACGCCAAAGCGGCAGACATTGTTATGCTGTCGGTAGTTCCTCGTATTTATATAAGGTTGTCTCTACGTGTTGAAAAGTCTCGATATACAGACATCATTACCAGTTCACGTTTTCATTTCATCTATATCGTCTGGCACGATATCCTTCATTCACTCTTTACTTCGTCATTCGCTTTTCTTTCGAAGCAGATCTCCTTTTACGAACTACCAGAATAATTTCTTGTTACTCGTCTTCACCCCAACTAACAACCACTCAATCTCTATTGCAACTATGAAGCACTTCCTGCAAGTCCTCACTCTCGCCTCTCTGGCCCTGGCCTTTGACCACTCTGCGAGGGAGAGTAAGCGCCAACTTAGTGGCAAAGTCCGCAGCACGGCCAACGAGTTCAAAGATGATGGCTGCAACGACATCATTTTCGTCTGGGCTCGTGGCTCTACCGAGATCGGCAACATGGTATGTTTGATACTGATACTGATACGGAATGTATTCCTCTCTTACAATGAAACAGGGAACTATCGTCGGTCCTGATGTCGCCAATAATCTGAAGGACGCATTCCCAGGCCAGGTAGCCGTGCAGGGTGTTGACTATGCTGCTGCGCTCTCGACCAACTTCCTCCCTGGAGGTGCTGATCCTCTTGGTATCCGCGAGATGAAATCAATTCTCGACGATGCTATGAGCCAATGCCCTGACTCCGTGATTGTCACTGGTGGCTACTCGTAAGTCATTCTGCTTTGACCGCTTTCACAACTTTTACTAACATTCCAAATAGCCAGGGTGCTGCCGTTAATCATCGCGTCATCGAGGATCTCCCCCAAGACCAACATGATCGCATCGCTGGTGTCATCATGTTCGGCGACACACAGGATCGCGCTGATGGCGGCCAGATCCCCAACTTCGATCCAGCGAAAACGGAGATTATCTGTGCCTCTCGACCCCGGGACACTGTATGCGACGGTGTTCTCACTGCCGCTGTCCTACCGCCTCATCTTTCCTACGGTCGAAATGCTGATGAGGGTGCTGATTTCCTCATTGGTCAGGTGAGGGGCGTCTTGGGTGCTGCGAGAAAGTAAGGAGAGTCGCAAGCCAATGCGAGTTTCTCCCAACGCTGAAATATGAGCTTGTAGTTCCTTGTGAAAACACAAACTATACTATCCATGCAGATAGAGCACAATGAATTAAGAAATTTCCGGCATACCACGAGCCTTCAAGATTGTAGCCATAGTATACAAATGCTGATATGACTCAAAAGAACGCCAATGAGTCTGTTGGAAAAGCGAAACTTTCTCAATTTTCTAAAATTGATTGCTGATGTACATTGAATACTACGCGTTGAACCATTCTGTAATCAATCCCTGCTTTTGCTCTGCCTGCGGACCTGGCTCTATCGACGTTTCCTCCCTTTTCACAGGCCTTCTCCTCGGGTCAGAGTCCTCAGTCAGAATTGGCCGATCTGAGTTTGCTTGTGGCAGATTCTTCAAGCTCTCAGGAGGCGTTTCTGGTCGCAATGGAAGTTTGATTCCATGCCTCTCCTTACAATGCTTCGAAACAACCAATCAGTAAAGTCTTTACCAATAGGGACATACTTACAGTCCTCAAGTCCCAATAGGTCTTTGCAAGATGCCCGCAAATTCCACACTTGCCATGGACTTTGGCATCATGCTTTGACAAGTCTTCCGTGTTGTCATATGCAACTGCGCATACGGCACAAGTGGAATGCTCTTTCCAGCAGTGATTGTAAAACTCCCGATCGCTCCTAAATATAGCATCAGGGCCACAATCCTGGCATGGTAATGCCTTTGGTTCGCGTTTGCCATGCCATGATTCTTCCTCGGGGCATGCCTCTTGTAAATTTCCGAAGCGTGTTGACCAGGTCCTTTGGGAGAAATCATCTTTGCACAAGAAGCAATATCGTTGTTGATGCTCATTCCACATGTGTTCATTCCGTGTCCTCTGATCCTTAAAAACGGTATCGCATGTAACGCACTCGATATGTGCGAGGATAGCTCTTTTCAACCTCAAGTAAAACATCTGCTTCACCGGCGTAAGCTTCTGCCATCTTTGTTTCCAGCACTTGCGGGACTCGTAGTGCTGTAGAAGAAGGCTTAAGCGAGGGAACTCCTTTGCGCATACAGGGCAAAAGGAGAAGTATTCGGATAGCTTTTTATAGTCTTTATCAAAACCTTTGGGATCCTTGAATCGATCTTTGATGGATTGTTTAATAAATTGGTGAGTTGCGCCTGACTTGCAATTTCCGCTTTCCAAATGCTCCATCATAAGTGAATAGCTTCCGAAGGTCTTGCTGCAACCGAGGCAGTCGATTGGCTCTGCAGGGTGGGTTGTTTTATGCTGTTGGACAGAATCAGATCAGCCAAACCGGGAACATCTTCTAGACGGAGAAAAACACTTACCTCTTCAAGGGACCTGGTATCTGGGAACGTCAAGTCGCATGCCATGCATAGTTCCGACCGATGATGAGTCTCATTGTGGTTTTTAAGCTGTTTCTTATCGGAGAGCTCGAGGTAGCCAACAAACCATCGATTACATGGAATACATGCGGCATGGTTTTCTCTCATATGAGTAGCCAAAGCCTCCCACGACACATATTGGAAAGTATACGCATTACGTTCCAGCTCTCGTCGACCTTTTCTTGACATCTTCTCCACGCAAAGGTCACATGTGAAGTGTTTTGGCGAGTCTCTAATGTGCTGCAAGTAATATCTGGGGGAGCTGTATTGTTTCTTGCAAAGGTCACACCATGTGTGCATCGCTTCAGAGTTGCAAAAGATGTTATGGGTCCTCAACTGGTCCTCATCGTCAGTCGTCCAGCTGCAGTAAAAGCATTGCAGATCCGGGTTCTTCTCGTTATCCTGGGGCTGTTGCTTCATCTGTTCTTTCCTAATTTGCCCTGGAGGTGCTACAACTGGAGGAATTGAAGGTTCTGGTTGTATCTCCGCCGAGCTGTTGGTCGGTTCCGTCGTTGTTGTTGCTCTGGCTTCTGCCTTGATACGGACTGGTGTATTGATAACAGGAGGAGCGGTGACTTGAGCCTCAACGGTCGTGGGAACGGCCCATCTTGCAGCTCGCGTGTGGGGTATGGTACCTCCAGTCCTAGCGATAACGTCATGGAGTATGGCTGTCGCTAGTGACTCAGAAATTGCTCCTTTCGACAAGGAGAGAACCCTCCTTATCGCATCATCGACCACTTCGCTTAGAGTCCCATGTACTTCGGAGTGCTATCGCCTTTCTTAGCAATTTCGGAGATAGTCTTGATAGGACTAACTTACCATGTAAAGTTCCTCTGCAGTAGTGAAGCGCTGCAAGCATTGTCGACACATGTGATGGATGTCGCAGTCGTGATTCTCGAAATATTGTGCGTCCTCAAAGGTCAACCGACAAGGACCGCGTGTTCTATTCAAGACTTCCCTGTGGTCGTTGTCGTCAATTCTTGCCTGGCAATCCAAGCAATGGAAATATTGCTTGTTGGCAGCACCTCGGTGAACGGCGTTGTGTTTTCTGGTATCTGTCATCTCAAAAGCTTCCAAGAAGCTATAGCAGCGGGTGAGTTTATGCTTTTTCCGCTGATGCTGTTCGAGCGCCTGGGCATTTATGAATGTCCTAGGGCATACAGTACACCTGTGGACGTCCACCCTTTGTTCCGCGATACGTTGCTGGATGGCCTGGAACAAGGGTCTGTAATCATCTACCCAGCCTCGTACCGAACACATTTTATTTTCCAAATGAGCAATAACTCGACTCATGGAGTTAGAAACAGTCCCGCAACCTGAGCAGGTAGGGTCCAATGTTGAACTGGGGGGGCTTTTCCAATTTGAAGATGCGCTGATCCATATAATCGTCTGATGCTTTGGCGAGTAATTCGGCGTTCGCGACCGAGGTGCATTTCCTACTTTCAAGGTGTTCCACCATCGCTGAATTGACCCTGAACATTTCTTTGCAGCCCAAGCACTTGATGGGGAAGCGGGGATGTGTCTTTCTATGCTATAAAAGGGCTTGAATCAATGGGTCTTGTAACTCTAGAGTGGATACTTACGGCATCGAAGCTTTGTTGATCTGGGAATCCCTTGTCGCAGGCTTTACAAAGATGTATATAGTGCCAGTTTGAGATGTGAAGTGCATGCTCGGCGTCGCCTTGGAAAATCAAGTTGCACTGGGAGCAGTGAGGTTTTAACTCTGCTTTCACCTCGAAAGACAGGTCCGCCCCGTAATCGATGTCCGCAGATATGTCTACTGCGGGTAACGCTGCCAAAGTGGGCTCAATGTCCGGTTCAAGCTTGATACGTTTAGCCGGGGGTTCCATGATGCTGATAATCGTGTGATGAAAAAGGTCACAATGTTATTGGATTGTAAGAAGTGAGATGAGCTGAAACCCGAGTCCGAAGTCAACATTATTACAATAGCTTGTGTTTCAGTAGCGTGACTCGTACTGGATAAATCTGGCTCTTGATTGGCCCACGCGTTAACTAATTTGGTTTAAGGGGCAATCTTGACACGTTTGAGCTACCCTATATGTCGAAAAGGATTCTGGAGCGCGTTCCGCAACTGACTTTTAATTAACTCAATTGAAAAGTACGTTATTACAACAAATACCTTGTTTGAAACATCAGTACAAGGTCAACTGGAATTTTACGCTACGGACTGTTTCTATCTACAATTTATAAAATTATAGAAATAGCGAACCGGGGGTTTTCATAATACTGACAGAATATAGTAGAATTCCGATTTTGTTACCACGCTTTCCATCCGAGTTCAATAGCTGTATTTCTAGCTTCTATAGCTCCACTCCATAGCCGGCTGTCTCTCCGATTGTTAAACCACCACCAAACTGCTTCATCCTCAGACCTTCTTTGCACTGGATCACTATCAAAATCCAAGCTTTCTCGCCTAGCTTGCTTAGCTCGGACCCGTGTTGTTTTGATAGGTTCTAGTATTGGAATCCTTTCTCCTGGCCCGAACTCCTCCAATATCAGCTCCGGATCAAATTGAACCAGGTCCAACTTTTTGTCGTCTTCTTTGAGGTCCCAAGTCTCTCTGTTAAATACAAAGATGAGGCCGGTATACCATGAACCTGAGCACCTTTGAGACCCAAACAGGCCGGGGAGCCGTCCCTTCTTTCTTTCCTCGTGTACATATCCGTGATTGTTGTAGAAGTCCTTATAAGCCTCCTGGATTTCCCGAATTTGCTCAAGGACGTCGCCGCGAGACTTAACCTCCTTGTGGTAATGCTTGACACAATCGGCATAAGTACCCCCGGGGATGAAGAATATGTCGACCCGAAGTGTCTCATTCGCGTTATGCGTTACATCTTCCCTGAACTTAATGAAATTAAAGTTATCTAGATTGAGATTTGGATGAACGAAGTAGAAGCAGATGCTTGCAAGAGGGAGGAGGACTTCGGTTGGACTGCGTAACCAGAGGATCCTCGCTGGTCGGCCTGCATGGTCCGTAATGTGGATAATTTCTTCTTTGCAAGCGTCAATTTTCCTTCGCACCATGACTTGAATCGGGTTGATTAACGTGAGATGCAAAATTCGTTTGGTTGAGCTGTTGGTCTCCAGCAAAGGTGTGTTGGCTAAGTTTTATAGAAGTGCGTGGTCACATGACAAGATCAACAGTAACGCTTTGGCCTGTTGCAGCCCTGCGAGGGTTCTGCTGCCTGGGATGGACCATAGAAATGTGTCCACAATTGCTGTTCTTCCGAGAAAGGGGCTATCTAGCCCATTCCAGGACATGATAGAGAAATAACGAAGTGGCCTGTAGATAGACTTATTACTTGAAATGATACAAGAATTTTGAATTCGCGCGCATATGAATCGTTGTTTGCTCAAATTGCAGGCGGTACATGATAGCCCAGCACCATTACCATGAACTCCAACCCAGGTCCCTGGCATCGGTAGTAGCATACAGGACGTCATACCACCAGTTGCTAGGCTTATGATTCATGAACCATGACCAGACCCCTTGATCCTCGAACCGTTCACCATCCTTTTTTGATGTTGCTCGGACCCGCGTTGTCGTCAAAGGCTCTTGTACAATTATTTTATCCCCAGGCTCAAAGTCCTCCGACGTCAGAGCCGGACCGAATTGAACAACATCAAATGTTTTATCCTCATCTTCCCGGGTCCAAGTCGCATCCTTGTATACAATAACGAGTCCGTGATACGCCATGGCTCCCGGGTACCTGTGGGATGATACCAAGCCGGGAAGCTTGCCGTGAGCTTTTCGCGTCGCAGCATATTCGGGGTCTCTCCTGGCCCTGTCAACCTCCCGGACTTGTTCAAACACATCGCCACGAGCCTCAAGCTCTTCGCGATAATGCTGAGCACAGTCGGCGTTACTTCCCCGAGGAACAGAGAATATTTCAAATCGAAAGGCCTCGTCGAGACACTCTCTTACATCCTTCCAGAAGCACCCAAGGTCAAGCTTTTCTAGATTGAAATCCGGATGGACAAAATAGAAGCATAAGCTTGGAAGTGGCGGTAAGACTTGATGTTTACGGCCAAACCAAGTTGCCTTAGCTGGTCGCCCTGTGTGATCTTCAAAGTCGATGGTTTGCTGTATACCAGCATCCACTTTCAGTCTGGGCATTTTGGACACGATTGAGCGGGTAGTTGGTAACGGTAAATTTCGTTGATCGGGGTCCGCTGGTGGGTTGTTGAGCCGTTGAGCACGTTTTATACGGACACTGAGTCACATGACGATGGAAACAGAAAACGCTTTGGCCACTGTTAATAAGAGAATGTGTCATTAAAGTTTCCAACTTGCGCATGCTCTGCCGGTTCGTTCAATTGCATCTATCATGTTATCTACCGCCACCACTGCGTCATCCTTGCGGAATGCATCCGGCCAACCGTGTTCTCGAAACAACTGTCTGAGATATTGTTTATCAAGATTCGTCGGAAACTGCTCGCTTTCTTCACAAACTTCTTCAAGGCTGATTGTATGTTCTGGTTCTGGAACACCCCACGTGTCGATAATACGTCTGTTCGGAAGTCCAATAAGCTCCAACCTCCGGTACATGTCCTTCAACGAGTCGAAATAATACTGTATGGGATGATCGCCTTCGTAGACGCCAATTTGTTCATAGATGATTTCTCCATCTCTAGCATTCAGGAATAGGTTATAAGTGCCTTGCTCACCACCAAGAGATATAAGAAAGACATGCTTTGGATCAATCTCGCCTTCCATGCCCCAGTACTCGTCTTCAAATTCGTATTCCTCGACAGCGTTCTCGAAGTCCTCACGGGTAAAAGTTGTGTAGTCCAGCAAGGTTGACCCACGATGGATGTGGACCTTTGTTCGATGGTCAAAATACGGGAGATGTCGCAGGACTTCGATTGTGTGATCAGCCTTGAAATGACCACAGAACTCTGGTGTCAAATGAGGCCAACCATCAGGAGGAGGCACTTTCAAGTCATTCTTGTCGAAATGTAAGGTAGTCAGAAAGTTGTAGAAGTCCAGAAATTGACGTTTGATCTCTTGTGGATCACATGGCGTAGGCTCTTCGACGCTCTCACACTCAGAGTCTGATGACTCGTTCGAGTTGGTAGACATTCCAAGCTGTGTCGAGAATTGTTCATGTAACTGTGTTTCTGAGAGGGAGGGAAAAAAAAGGGGGGGATAAGAATGTGGTGGCTCAAGAGAGTGGGATATCTGTTCTGTGTTCCCTGGGCGGCTGGTCACTGGAGCCAAAGGACGCTGAAAGGTAGTCGAGCAGTTGGTGGAATAATATCACCTGTCAATGCGCGCACAGTCGAACCTGAAAGAGAAGACAATTTCCAAACAGCCGAGGGGATGACACGAGTGGTGGGGTAGAACTTGACCGGGGTGAACCAACAGTCCAAGACCACTCTTGGCACTCCGCTGTAATGCGGTTTCGAATGTGCTATTGGTTGGCATGTTTCTCCCGGAAACTTTGCCACAATTGACTTTAGTCTGTGGGGATTTTGAGAGATTTCCTGACGATACAAAACGAGAAAGGAAGGAAGCGAAGAATGTGGCTTTTAACTATGATCCTCCGGCTTGTCCTCGGTCATGTCATCAGGATCATCATGACCCTCAAATTGCCGACTTCGAACAGCAAAGAACACTCACTAGATCTATGATATATTCCTACTGATACAGAAACAGATGTAATAGGCTTAGCTAGAGAACGAATCGGGCCAAGTCCATACTTTGTCAATTGACCGGAGCAAGTGACTGAACTCTGTCTCATTTGCATAGTTAATAGATACATATATAAAAGGCTCCACATGTGCAATGTTCAAGAAGCGTATAGAATAGCGTAGGAAAACAGGATCATATCCAATAGTACTCAGGAACATTCCATAATCTTGACTCTTCAGATACTCGAGCGGTAGCAGAGACACTGGCTGCAACCAAAGGGCCTCTTCTTCTGAGAAAGCTTGAAGACACAGTTTCCTCGTGCGTTCACCTTGCACTGTTTGTTTCCAGGACACTGCGAGTGATAGCAGTTCTTACCAGGTCGGCCTCTAGTCAAGCATTTGACACGAGCTCGAGACTCAAGCTGAGCCAGCACGGCGGCGCCATCATTGCCCGTCAAACCCTCGTCGTCGTCATCTTCATCCTCGTCCTGAGTCTGGACAACCGGGAGTGGCTGTGCATCAGCGGCTGGTGGTGTTAATCTAAGATCGCAGTCATCCGTAGTGAGGAGAACATACCATTCGGCTTAGCAACCTCAACTGCAGAGCTCTCAGTGACTGGGGCAGCTGCAAGAACAGTAGGAGCTGCTCCCAGGATGCTAATCAGGAGGACGATGTTCTGAAGGTAGCGCATATTGAATTGATGATTGAATGAGACTGTAGTGCTTGTATTCTAGGGTTGCTGGACGTGTAGCAGAACATCAAAACCTTATATATTCACGACTTCCAACAGTCTTACATCTTTTCAAATTCATCATCCTCCTTCCTAAAGCTACTCTGACAGCTTCTTCAGAGACATGATTCTATCAAGGGATCTGCAAGAGGCGGAAGCGCTCAGAATACTACACTACATGCTACAAATGCGCCAAGGTGGAGATGAAGGATTGCAGCAACGAGGTAAGTATGATCTGATGCTGACAATAACACGGGATGTCTTGTCGGCAAGATGCTATCCCAGGCATGTGAGAACTAGTCCTCTGAATCCGACCAAAGACTTGACGACGTGAACTACATAAACTCGCGAACCAATGAACACATGGTATCCTGCAGAGAACCTGGAAGTTGAAGATTATTGGATACTCACAATTAACTTCTCTTTCCTCCACTTTATTGTTGAAAACCTTCAACTTATTGTTCTCCCTAAACAATACGCAGTGATACTCGATAATATGCATCAATGCCCAGTAAATCCTGAGTGTATTCATTGATACGCAGTCATGCGCAGCGTATTTGTGGCGTATCCTCGGGATAGTTGTAATGTAAGTGGTTTCGTCGTAAAGATCCCTGTGGATTCAGCTGAGAGCTTACGCCAAGTGCATTTATTTAGCTCAAACCTTATGCCAAGGCGGTTATAATAGCATATTTGCCGGGCCATGCTGACTGCGTTGTCAATCTTCACGGCTTGAAAAGGTTCGGTGATTACTGAAAGCAGATAGATTTGCGGCAAAGATATGCAGGTCCACAATGGTCCAGACTAGTCCCGGGTTCTGCGGAAGTGCTCACGGGCGCTTCCGCCGCTACTCAGCCTCGGCATATCCTGTTAGAATACCATTACCTTGTCAGCTTTGATCGAAAAAAGCAGTTGAGCAAGGTTCTTGAACTTTTTCTCGTCAGTCTTCAAAGAAATTAGGATTCTTCTTTACTGCAAAGTCACTGGTTCAAAATAGCGGGTTGCTGACATACATGACATTTTTGACCCCTCCTTGACTGCCTAGCCCCACCGTGAATGTGGAATATTACGATAGCACTCAACCCCCAACCAAGGATAGGGCCAGGGACCAGCACCTGCCATTAAAAGCAGATGCGTTGCAGAGTAGTTTCTCTGCCATACAACCGAAGCCAAGACAAACTTCTCTATTCTCATAGTGATAGGATAGTCGAGATGTCCGTTAGCGAGAGAGATCAGTTACTCAGGAGACTCTGTCCCGGCGATCGATCAGAGACCTGGCACAAATATCTCGAGCGCGCACGCATTCCAGAATCAGGCCAATGGATTCTCGACAACCCAAAGACTAAGGAGTGGCGACACGGCAACTCCATGACCCTGCTTTGGCTTCATGGACCATGTAAGCACAATGGGAATTTCATTAATTGCCTTTGCTAATGTATTTTCAGCGGCGACTGGTAAAACGTTTCTGTGGTCAGTCTATCCCTCACACACCGGAAGCTCCCCGCTGATTGAACATGCAGCTCTCGCCTCATCAAACATATTCAAGAAACCAAGGGTAATGCAGTTGCTTGTGTTGAGTTCCAGCAGAACCATAAACAGTACAACAAGGTCGATTTCAACCATGCGTTAACCTCCGTTTTGAGACAGCTGGTATCGCAGCTCCCCACCACATCAAGCATTTGGAAACGACTCGAAGCTGCTGATGATACTCCATATCCAGACGATGACGAGTTCGATCAACTCCTTCATCTTGTTGCATCCGAGTTTGACAGGGTCTTCATCTTGTTTGATCATGCTAATAGTGTTACTGAGGCAGCTCTGAGGGATTTAATGCTTTTGTTAAATCCGAGTGAGTCTGACGCCGTCTTTCGGGTTATGTTCGCTAGTCGCAATGCGTGTACTGGTGCTTTCTCGATACGGCCTGAAGTTCTTGAGATAAACGCTAGAGCGAGTGATAAGGACCTGGAAATGTACATCATTGAAACACTTCGAGATGTGTCAGGCAAGGACCTGTCCTCGGGTCACGATGACTTAATCCACAACATGGTTAAGCTCTTTGACGGCCGGTAAGTCTCTCATGTACAAGGTAAAATGGAGTACTGACGATCGATAGATTTCTCCCCATACCGGCTTGGTCCACGGAAGTAACAGTTCCCGAGCTCGTAGCCAGTCTCAACCAACTTGTGAGTTCCTGTAGCGGAGCCTCGGCCGCGGACAAGATAGATTTCTTCTGCAAAGAGGCTATAAAGCAGATCATGACCTCACAGTGGAAAGATATGATCCTTTGTATACTCTACCACATCGTCAAAGCTTATGAGGCTGGTTACACCTTCACAATGCCCATGGCAATCGAAGCGTTGAGCGCTTGGGAAGTCAGTCATGATGATAAGAACTTCAACACTTCTGAAGTTCTTCTAGGCTGCCGCGGCCTCATATACTATATCGAAGCCGATGAGTCGATGCGGATCACCTCACCACTTCTCGGCGAGTACCTGAAGCGAGCGGTTTTCGGTATCGACTATGCGAAGCGAGCTATCAGTGCTTTCATGCGATATCTCTCGTCTGACGCCTTCGCTCAAGGTGCTTGCAATTCATCTGCCTCTCTAAGAGAACGACTACACAAGAACAGATATCTATGGTTCGCGGCCAGACTACTAAGCCCCAGTTTGGCAACAGCGACTCCGGATACCTTCGTCGATGACTTTATTCGCCTCTCTTCCCGAAAAGGGTCGATCGAGTCATATCTCCAAGCAGCTGAAGCATGGCCGTATGAGAGTCAATCCAGCTATGAAGAGCTCGAATTGGATCAAGAGCGATGGCAATGCTTCGTCACTGGATACAGTCCCTTACACCTTGCTGCGCATCTAGTAGCTCCAAAGATGCTCATCGACGCATTAGTAGCGCGTGGAGAAGGCCTAGAGGCTCGGGACAGCAACGGTCGCACTGCTCTGCATTTAGCTGCAGAGATCGACGTGGAGAGTACGACACTGCAAGGTCTTGTTGATGCTGGTAGTGATGTGCTCGCCGAGGATGCAATGGGCGATACGCCCTTATCTAATGCTGTGGTGAACGGCACCGTTGAGTCCGTCAAAGTACTGCTGGCTAATGGAGCTGATGCTAGTGCGCTTGATGAAGACACTCTGGAGCAATGCGGGCAGGAGAAACCAGAGATCGCAGAGTATCTGAGAGAGCTTGGCATCGATGTACCCGTGGAGGATGACAGTGATTTAGAGAATTAATCCATGACTGCTTTGTATCCTAAATTTTCATTATTGCCTCTTGCCTCCCATTGTAGTTGCCCAACGTATGATTATCTGAATCTGACATCGTAGGGACGTTATATCCTAGGTATCATGTTTCAAAACCATAGCATTCTCATACCAGCCAGGAGTCCCAGAGTCATTCCAAGTGTATTGATGATTCCATTTCTCGGGATAGTAGAAGCAGCGCTCTCATCAGTTCCTTCACCAGTGGTAGATGCATCCTCGGTTTCGCCATCTCCTTTCTTCTTATCCATGTCCGACTTCTTGTGGACCAAAGGTACAGCAGGCATATAGGTAGCAACTGCAATGTCACTGAAAACACTGGAAGTCGCTCCCACCCACCTCCCCAAATGCAACGTCCAGGTTTCACCTGGTGCAGCCCCAGTGGGTTCAATGTATGAGAAGACGCCCTTGGAATAGGATAACCCGTCGACGGATGAGACAAGTGTATAGTAATCAGTAAAGTTATAGACTACACCACAGGGCTTGGAGTAAGAATAAGAGGCAACAGGGCCGAGAGTGGATACACAACCTGCATAGACGTTACCCTGATACCCACTGCCTCTGTTAGTTCGGCTACTTTACAGCGTGTGACAAACTCCGAGTAGACATACTTGGGACAACAATATGCAAGAGTTTCGGATTCGTCCAAAAGACTCTTCCAAGCGTCGGTACGCCAAACCTTTCGTGCACGCTCAAGGTCAGATAGCGGCGGCCCCTCTGCCAACACGCCCGACGCGCTGAACTTTCCACTCTCAGTATGCGCCAATGCTCCAACAGTCTTCCAGCCTGCGGGACAAGCGACACCAGGAGAGAAGTACATCAGAGTTTGAAGCAAGGGGGTACTGTGAAGAACGGAAGAGTCCCGCTCTTTGCCACTGGGAAAGCAATCGTCGTACGTATTTATCCCGCATTTGAGATCAATTAGGACAGTAGCAGGCGAAGTTGCGTTGACAAAGACAACATTATCGTCGTTCATGCTGGTTGCGCATGATGATGGAGCGGTGTAGGTGGTTGTTAGAGGGCCGAGATTATGGGCAACTGTACCAAAGAACTCTGTAGCGGTAGGCATCTTTCGGTGGGTAATCTGATCTACGTCGATCAGTGGATAGTAGATTGTCCTGTGGAAGCAACACCAGCGATGCGGGGCAGCAACCGAGCCTTTTTATTGCGGCCAGCATCCAGGATTCAGCCCTGTAATATCCTACTCTCTGAGAGGCACAGTGACGTTAGAGGGCTCGGCGTCACATGTTACATGAACCCTTACAGCGCTCAATCGGAAGACAACAAGGGTCCCTTTGTGTAGCAGTGAAAGTCGGTGATTGCTAAAAGCGGATAGGCTTGATGAAGCCCCTGTCAGCCGCCAAGAACCAACTTGATAGTTTAGGGTAACCTGGTTCTGAGGCATATTCTCAGCCCTGCGAGACGAGCAGCCAAGCAAGAAGATTTTTTATTTACAATGAACTGAACAGCTTTTAGGTATTTGGTAATTACCATGGGAAACGAAAAATACGTTCAAGGCTATTAGGGAAATGGTTGACCATGAACGTCATCATTTTTTCCCCAACCGATTTGGAATTCTTTCGAGAGCCAGGTTTTACAAAAAGTGAGCAAACCAGTACACCATCACACAGTCTACATTCCTCGAATGCAGTCACGATAACAGCAAGAGCAAAACCTCTTTGTTCATGTTCGCAGTAAATACTGTATTCAATTTGCGGATATTGCATGTGACGCCATGTCAGATCATTTTAGCTGCACATTTGTGGTGACACAAGTACGCCATCAACAGTGAACCAGCCAGTCAAAATAAAGTACGTAGCATGACTGTGCATATATTGATACGCCTTGTGGTTCGCCTCTGCAGTTAGCTATGTCTTGGAGTCTTCCCCAGATTTCCAAACATCGACCTTTCTCCTCATCTTTATTGAAGATCCGCCAATCTTTGAACCTACCCCAACTCTGCTCTCCGAGTTGAGAATGGATATTCACGAGGCAGCAAGACGCGGCGACAAATCGGCGTTCTTGAAGACTTTAGACTCTGCGGCGCCCGATACCATCAATGCAAAAGACAAGAAAGGCTGTACACCACTATGGATCGCTTGTCGCGAGGGCCACACAGCCCTTGTCCAATCGCTTTTGACTCATCCTAAATTCGATCGTACTATGGTAAACACAGTATGCGAAAGCAAACATACACCGCTCCAAATAGCTGTCTGTTTTGCTCGCGATGAGATCGTGAAATTGCTGCTTGCGCAACCTGGCGTCAAACTCAACACCACGGATAACAATGGACATACCCCATTGACGCTGGCAGTACAAAAAGGGTTCGAAAACACTGTCAATCTGCTGTTGGATATGGAAGGTATCGACTTGGGTCCAGATGATGGCCAGAAGACACCACTAGCCACAGCTTTTGAATGTGGTCAATTGACCATAGCATTACACGTGGTTAACGCCGAAAGACGCCGAAGTCCAGCCAAAACCTATCAGACATTATTATCGTGGGCATCAGAAAATGATAAGAAAGATGTGGTGCGACTAATCAATGATCTGTACACTATCAATCCGAATCTCCAGGATGGCGACGGAGATACACCGCTTTCAAAAGCAGCCGAGCGAGGAAACCTATCCATGGTACGACTATTACTTGAGAATAGTTCTATCGACGTGAACGCGAAAAACAAGGATGGAAGCACACCAATGTCCCGCGCGGCAGTAAAACAGCATAAAAATGTGGTGCAGCTCCTTGCAGCAAAAGACGATGTCACATTGCATTCCCTTGTCCGAGCGGGAAATGTCGAGCTGACAGACTATCTGCTTAGCTGCGACATTAATGTCAACTGCAAAGGAAATTATGGGCTGACAGCGTTACATATGGCCGTCATCTTCAGACAGTTGGACATTGCTAAGAGGCTTCTGTCACGGGGGGCGGACATCGATGCCAAAGACGGGGCTGGAAGAACGCCATTGATACTTGCGGTTCAGCATACGTTGCGCGACTTCGTAGACTTGCGGCTGTCCAGATCGGCTTGTATGAAGGGGATTCAAATGCTCGACTGGGAGAAGATATACAATTGTTACTCTCCCGGAATGCTACGTATTTCAGAAAAGCTTACTGGAGGTTTCCAGGTGCAGTTGATTGATACAACGGGCATCCCACATAATGAGCCAGAAACGGCGAGGAGCCTGCTGTACGTCACACCTGCGGATGCAATGGAACCATAATTGACGTTCACTAGCCGAGTCTCCGATTTCACAGTTTGGTCGAGTTTCCTATCCGGACACAGACTTGAACATAGTTTAATGAGCCCTAGCAGAAGCTTTCGCCTAACCGAAGTACCTACAGAATTAGATGGGTTGATCGCTGTTTCTCTTACAGTCTGGATCCCAAACATAGCTATGTTTACAGCAGGCTCTGGGTGGCGTGAGTGTGGAATAGCATGGACGATGGGTGACGTCGTTGAGAGTGGCGGGTTTAACCAGAAGACGAAAGATCACTACAGTATGCTGCCAAATGGTTGGATTCCTGAGAACCAGACCGAGTTCTTTCAACAGCTGATCATCCATATAACGGAGAGGTGGTCAATTCTTTGCAACAACGCCGAGGACCTTTTGTCCGAACGTGTAAGACCTCAGCTGGAACCAAAGTTTGCATATTACTGATCATACAACACAGCGATTGACACAACTGCAAGAAAAGGGTCGCTCAGAGATCATCAACGATTTGGCTAGAGATGCGAAAAACGTGGCTGAACTTCGTCGTTGTCTCCGGACTCAAGCTCGTGATGCTAAGTTCTTTGTTGACCATTATTACCGATCGCTAAGTGTAGAGGTGGACCAAGTATCACTTGAGACGGTCGAGGCGTTTGCTAGGATTGACGACTTGCTTCAAGAGTTGGACCAAACCATCAAAGATCTATTACAATTAGTAAGTATACTTCAAGCCCCTCCCAAGCTTATTATAACATGCAACAGGAATTCGCATGGGTGTCAATCAACGAGGCCCACAAATCCACGAGTCTTGGAACAAGTATGAAAAGGCTTAGTTGGATCACAGTACGTGAACGATCGTCATGATTCAGTGGTTGGCAGCTCACACATAAGTCTACAGTTCATCTTCTTACCGGCCATGTTTACATCAGTAAGACCACATGACGCCCCTTTCAGCTCAAATAGCTAAAGAAAGGTGTTAGAGCCTCTTTGGGATGAATGTAAATGTACTCGAGAAGAATCCCGATTGGCGCTGGTATCTTCTTTTGCTAGGTACCCTGTTGCTACTCACAATTGCTGTATGGGTACTGTTCAAATATGTCAAGGTATGTTGACTGCCCCACAGATAAGGAGAACTACCTAATAAGACATTAGGTGGAGGAAAAGGTGCGAGCATATTCCAACCAATGGAAGACGGAAGTTAGTAAGAGAAAGGGGAAGCAGAGAAATAAAGCTTTGGAAAAGCCTCCGGTCTAAAGCAGTTCTAGCAGTTCTCACCAAGCTCCATAAGATTTGAACGCTTCATCAAATAATATCTTCGGGCCTCTTTAATGTAAGCTGCTATATACCAAGGGAACGTATAGTGTAATATCTCAAGTTCCGTACAGATTTGCTCCCAAATACCTCTTCAGTCAACCAAGAATCGTAGCCACGGTGGAAGCAACAGGTGCCAGCCATAGCATCACCAGTGGCGAATACATCTTGAGCTTCCAGTAAGGCCATCCTGCGTAAAACCCAGCGACCATTGATAACCCCAGAATCATCTTATCTTCGATCAATGTAGGTGGCCCGTACTTGGCCCATTTGTAGTTCAGAAGACCTATGACAAAGTCAGACACTCCAGGTTACTGCGCGAAAGGAGACGCGGGAAGATATACCAAGGATAAGAACATCGGCATTGCCATGATCCCAAACCGTTTTGAGGATGGACTTTGCAGCAGCGTAGCGAGGCTGACCTGGAATCGTTGCGATGGCTTCAGTCATTGCAGTAGCTCCAACATAGATGTGCTTAGGAACAATGGCTACGTGAGCTAGGGCGGCCGAATAGAACAGCGCAGATTGGAAGGGGGGAAGAGATGACATTTTAGTGGCAAAAAGGTTTGAAAGAATTGGACAAAGGAATAGAGGAGCTAGCCTCGGGAGCCGTCGGTTGTTCGAGTTATATAGATGTTCCAAATGACCCTGATTAGTTAAGTAAGGAAGAAACACTACGAGGGTACCCCGCTGGAGGGTTCGGACCAAGTGGGAGGCTAGGGGGGTTTGTCAGCAGAACGCGACTCCGGGAGCTTTTACCTGCAGCAATGCTAGTCGATCTTTGAGCTCAGGTGCATTACAGACCAACACATCTCTTATTGGATCAAGTCTAGTCCCATGCTATATGGCTGCGTAATTGTATGAGCTAGGCGGTCTAGAAAGACCCTTGGGTACGGCAGCTCGTACGGAACGATGATGTTATGGATCCGAACAAGGATTAAATTATACAGGTCATGGGAATCGAGCTATGAATGTATCGATAAAATTCGATTTCAGCGTTCAAAATGCCTCTAAACAGTACATGTCGGTGATAGTCTAGATGATCTGGACCTTTGAGCCTGAAGTCAACCACTTGACCTTATCAGAAATACCTCCAGCATCAAAAACCTCCTTTAAAGCATTGCCATCCTGGGTGAAATGCGTCCACGAGTCAAAGTGCATCGGCACTACCAGATCAGCCTCCAAAATCTCGCACATTCGCACAGCGTCAGTTCCTCCCATGGTGATCTGCGTGAACCCGGTCGGGCTCTCAGGATTGGGCGACATGGCCTGTCCGAGGTTGACGAGGGCAACCACAACGTGATACTTCTCTCGCAGCTTCTTGAACTCATCCTCAAGAAGGACGGTGTCACCAGAGAAGTAAAAGACATTAGGTCGTCCATCGGGGCTTATGCCGAAGGATTCCTTGTGCAAAAGGAAACCTGTCACTTCTCCACCGGGAACGTGGACACAGGGAACGCCAGTGATGCTCCACTCCTCACCGTTCAAACGGAACTTCAATGTCTGCCATGGCTGAAGGGCAGACACACCAGGATAATCGGAGAGATTCTTGGCGCCATCCGGGGTAGTGATTACTCGGCGGCTAAGAAGCAGTTGGCGACCAGTCTCATCGAGGTTGTCAACATGATCCTCGTGACTAAGCAAGATGCAGTCGATGATCGGGAGCTGTTTGATACTCAGATAAGGGCCGTCCTTCACAGTCAAGACGACCTCTCCAGGTTCCATACCGGCCAAGTGGGATAAGTCATAGTCGCGGGGGGCTTCGTCGAAAATGGGGTCGGTGATGAACTTCACGTCATCAATTTCCACCACTGCAGTCGCGGTGGTGACATGAGTGATAGAGATTTTGCTTTTAAATTCTTTGGGGAGAGAAGACATGTTGTGAAGCTTGTGTCTGTTGGAGAGACAGGGCAGGTAATTCGAGAGGTGATTGGTTGAGTTTGAAGATGCTTATTTTCTAAGTTTCAAATAGAACAAGACGCCCTTGGAGCTATTTAAGTATGTCTAGAATGTAGCTAACTAATATCTGATTTATCAGCAACTTAAGCTTGAGAGATCCTTAAGAAAAAGCCTTGATCTAGTCAAAAGATTCCTTTGCAATTGTTGGCGATTAATAAAGCAGTGGGATAGATCACAAAGCCGTAGGTGGCAAGTCCCGATCAAGTGGAGTAGCCTGGTAGAGTTACAGAGTAGTCTAGTCAGAATTAGGAAACATATTCCGCCAAGACGCTAGAGCAAGGTGTGTAAGCAAGGGGCAGTGACGTAAAAACAACCTTATCCCATGTTTCTCTAGACCTTTCTATAAACAGCAGTGTATTCCGCCAAGACTTCCGAACAACGTTGATCGACCTTTTTCTGACGAAATTACTTACCAATAATCAGAACATGAAGCTGAGGCAAAAGAATGTTTGCCAGACGTGTCGGGAACACAAGATCGGTGTAGGTCTTACCCTTGCCATGAATCGATTTAGTCGTTTTGGCTTCTGACTGGTGACGCCTAGTGCGACGGCAAGCGACCATCCTGTTCCCAGTGTCGACATACCGGTCGAGCATGCGCTGGGTATCCATCCCATTTTGAGTTTATCATGACCAGTGCGAACAGTAGGAAACGTCCCAGACACAAACAAAGCCATCCAAACAACAGCCTAATGGCTGACCAAGAGTTACGCTTAACAAGGACACCAGCACCAGCTGTCCAGGATGCGGCAAATCTCATTATCCGTAGCTATGTGCCAGAGAATGAGATAGCCTGGCTGGGCAAGGTCCAAGACGTGCAGCCTCGTGTTTGTGGCGGTTGGGTAGCAACACTCCCAGAGTTACTCGCTTTCAGTAGGAGTAGTCAGATCCTGCCAGCTGCCGTCAAAACTCTCGCGTTGGCGATAGCCTCCAAGTATCCTGGCCAGAGACCAACAAACCCTACAATATGGCAATCCTATGGATCCACAGTTAGGCTTCTGCAACAAAGTCTTGGCAATCGTGTTGGTGTTTGTAATGGCCAATATCTAGCATCACTTATGTGCCTCACCTTGACTGAAGTAAGCGAAATCATTTTCACCTAAATCGCTTGCGCTTGCTAACTTCATGAGTACAGTTAATTCTCAGTACCAGGATGGATGACTGGATGGTCCACATCGATGGCATAAGCGCGATGTTCCAACATCTCGGCCCTACATTCTTCAGTCAGGGTGTTCCACACAGGCTGTTCATTGGTTTTAGACCTCTATTGGTACGTCCCTATCACATGCAGCTTGACTCTTTAGTCTGATGACATACACTGATACTTAGTCAGGTGTTCAAGGCCATCATCAGCAGAACTTCTTCCTTCCTTTCGGATGAACAGTGGAAAGTCAGTCCCTTCCAAGATATCCCTGCTTCCCCAATGCAGCAGCTTTTAAGTGAAGCTATCCCCATTCCCTCTATCCTACAGCGATTTGATCTGGTGCAGTCCCGCACATCCCCCTTTGAAAACGGAAGCAAAGCTCTGGAGGATGCATTGAAAACAACACTCCACCGACTTCTGGCCTGGGAAGAAGGGTACAAGAGCACGCTGATGCAGCCATTATACTGGACCCACACAGTGGGCATCCCTGATTGTGAACAGACTTGCCTGTGGTTCAGAGATGTAACTGTGGCAAATGCACTTACACACTACTGGGCATTAACTGCTATCTGTTTCATTCACATCCAGGAACTAAGATTGGTGACTGAGGACGATGTCATTGATGATACCCAGCGGCGGCAATATCTCGAACCTATTACAAAGATATGCCAGAGCATTCCATATCTGTTTCAGGAGAATCTGAACTTGTACGGGCCATCTTCAGCAGCATTTCTCCTGTCAACTGTTCGACATATATCCAGATGGGATCAGCAGCATGGCGGTGCAGAAATTACTTTACACAAAGATATGGTCGAATTTGCTATTTACCACGGCTTCTGCTTCAACTCTTGATGTCAATCATGCTTTTAAGAACCGAATGTTATCTTGGATTTTGTGAGCAAACGTCTCGATGTGAGACGTTGTCATTCCAAGAGGTCAACATGAGACAAAGTCTGTGAAGGGAGAGGTCTTCGCTTATCGAATGCGGGGGATCTGTCATCTTTCCTGGGAAACATTCCAGGACAAAGAAGAATTACAGAACTTGGAATGTTGCTACTTTCTAAAGGCGAAAGCTACCTTCGAGGTTATATACAAGAGAAATATACACCAATGAACCCAAGCACCAAAGCTACTCAGAACAGATATCGCTCTAAATCCACAGGATATCAGAAGATAGATTACATAAGAATGGTTCTAGAGAGTCACTTACACCGAATCCATTGGGACACTTATATGGAATCCATTCATCGTTGTACCCATCGCTCTTGATGCATCCCCATTCGCAATTACAGCCGTATGGATTACACAATGTGCCACTAATAAGATAGGTGCTGATCTTATCGCAACCTGCGGCTTTCGCATCCTTTATCGCGTCGAATCGATTGTAACAGGTGGCGGATTGTTGTCGGATCTTGGAGCTGCGAGCGGAGACCAGGCCCGTAGAACAGGCGACGAGAATAGTGATGAATTTCATGGTCGTGAAGAAAATGGAGAATATAATTGGAAGACGGATTTCCGGTTTTCAGGTGCAATTGTTTATATGGGGATGGGAAATAAATATATTACCATAATCAAGGGAGATGTGATATTACAGTGAGTCAACACGGGAAAAACATTCCAACTCACGAGATCTTGAGACATATCTTGATTCTGATTGGGTTTCTACAAGTGATGCATTGGGCGCCACAATAACTGTTGTTTTTAAGTGACTACCCTAAATCCCATGCCCGATCTAATGGGGATGTTGTGGAATAGCATACGGAGGTACTATCGAGTTCAATGTGGGAAAAAAGTGACCAGAAACAAATCTTACTTGAACAAAAATATCCCAGTGTCGTTGAACAGGACTTTATCGCATAACTTAATTTCAACTGTCCGTCGTTGATTCCAAGCATCGCGTCTTGCAACACGGGAGCAGTGCAAACACCTCATCTATTTGAGGTTTTTGAATATTAGTCATCAAGTCGTACCGTTCAAATCCACACAGTTAATTGCAAACTCCTCCGTTAGTACTTTCCAGTCTGATGCTCATCAGCTAGTTCAACCTGAAGATGAAAACACGACGAATATGGACGGCAGATGATTGATGCTGGCTCTAGACTCAGATTGCTCAATTGCTACCATATCTGACTAGAGCAAATCCGCTCGTCGCCAAATGAAGTTTATTAATCGCAAAATCTCGAGTATGGACCGTGAGCTTAATAGCTACAAGCTCGTGAGAATATCCAATAGTCTATGGCGCTTATACGCGCTATTGGCATCCAGGCTCTTCTCAAGTTGTTAAGATCAGGGGTCAAGTGCTAGTGTCGCGCTGAAGCTAGCGCAATCGAGCACAGGGTCTTCCCCAAATGTCAATTGGACTGAGGTTCTACGTTGAGTAGGGATTCACTTTGCCGTAGAGCAATGGACATATAAGACTTAGGAAAGTTATACTAGAAGACGATTGAATGGTAATTATATCTCTGACAATGTAAACGGTTAGAAAAATTAAGCCTACACTTCTGGCTTCTTGCTAGTGAGAGCTGTAATTACTTTCAGCTCGTAAAGAGACGAGGCGTTCACTAGTCAGGGCCAATTCAGTCTAAGGGTCCCACTTCCGATAACATCAAGCTTCATAAACATCAAGACACCGCTTCCCAGAAATTCGATCATTGCTTTCTTTCCCATCTTTCCGTGTTGTTACACTCATTGGGCAGTTCCTGCTTCGAGTCCTCATTATGCGTTCTGTTATCCTTCTAGCGGCCTTCGCCGTCTTGGGCAACTGGAACGTTGTCCAAGCAAGTCGATGCAAGCCTCATCCCAACCTCACCACGACCACTGCGTCTCCATCTACTTCGGAGACAGAGGCACCACTCGCTGTCAAGAATGTACTGAGTAATGGAAACTTCGCTACCAGAGATCCTGACGTACCTGTTCCTGGCTTCATGGTCGAAGGTCAAGCCCAAATCGTGACCAACAAAGGTTACACTGGCGACGGAAGCAAAGAGCAAGGCTGCGTTGAGATGTCAGCGCGAAATGACCCCTCCAAACGCAAGCGAGGCATTGGAAACGTCGCCAGTATCTCACAGCAACTCTTGGACCTTGACACCAAGAAGAAGTACACTGTTCGGTTCTTCTACGCGGTCGTCACAGCGAGCAGCGGCGTCAACGTCTGTACTCTGAGCGCTTCCATCGGTGGCCTCCAGTTCTTTACTTCGACGATCCTCAGCTTGGGACAGGCTATCGAGTGGAACACTGTTCTCGCGCAGACCAACGTTCCCAACACGGATGGTGCTTTTGCGGTGTCAATTAACTGTCCTGTTGGTGGAGTGGCGGCTATCTATTTGGACTCCATCTTCATGTCCAACCAGGTCACTCCGGATACAATCGACACCGTCAAGCTTGACTTCGGAGACGGAGGTGATGCACCTCCTCCTACAACCACTAGCGAGTTGGTGGCGAAAACAACTTCCAATGTGCTAGACACCACCGAGATTTCTCATGAAGCATCGACACTGTCCATGCGCCTCTCGAGCACCGAAGACGCGGCAACTATTGTCCCCACTACCTCCGACATTGATGCCTCCAAGCCATCAACAGAGTCCCGGTCGTTTGACGAGACTTTGACGCGTACGTCGTCGGATATTAGTAACTCTGGTCCATCATCCATGTCTTGGTCCGGCGATGAGACTGTCACTCGTGACGCCCCGTCCACTCAGATTTCGGACCCCACTGGTGTCACCACCTTGTCGGCCGTCTCAAACGCTCCCACTCTTGACTCATCTACAGAATCAGAGGTGAAGACTGGAGTTCCTACATCCGAGCCAGCCGCAAACACCCTGGACGGTCCTTCGACCGCTACTTACAACCCAGGTCCCTCAACAGAAAGCCTTCCATCCTCTGCGAACCCATCTACGAAGTCGCAGAGCAACACTGAAGTGCCCACTCTAGAACCGACCACGGCCACCATGGACGCTCCCACGACCGCAACATATGACCCTGCCTCATCTGAGACCTCCTCACCCTCTGGCTCACGAGTCTGCCCCGCTGGCTCACCCCCACCCGGATACTGCACACCAGTTGAACCCCAAGTGACCCAAACCGTGTCCCTCCCTGGAATCCCAATCTTTTCAGACAACGACCAGCCTACCGCACCAAGAGCCTGCTGGGCCACCGGAGTCCCAAAGAGTGGTACATGGGGTCGTTCAAAAGACAGCAATCCCCGACAGAACTCCATTGAGGACTGCGCCTTACTATGCAAGCATGAAGGTTCAGCCTGCAAGGCCTTCGCGCTTGATACTATTGACCAAGAAACGTCTTGTCGGATGCTTTCGGATACATTGGGTGTCACTGGTATTGATCTTGGCAAGCAATGGTCCTTGGTGTGGAATGACTTTGACTGTTTCGAATGCCACGACTGTGACATAGAAAACCCGTTGGACATTGAGACCAGTAACTCCGAGATCCTGGCATCTTCAACCGTCCTTCCTTCAAAGTCTACTGATGTCACGACTTCTGCTGTGCCCTCTACCACCACTTCCGGCGAAATGACTACCAGGCAGCCTCCTACATCTGGCGAAACCACTTCCGAACAAACGACCGACCCCCCCACACGAACTGAGCTTACTACCTTCTCCTCCTCTTACCTCCCAACAACAACCGAGTCAATCATGGCTCAATGCACTCTCGCCCTCTCAGATGGATGTCTCATCGACCCTAACGCCGACTACTCCGACTGTAACAAATCCGGCAAGTTCAAAAACACATTCACACTCCGAGACGAAGAGTATCCTTGGCAGATTGATACCCAGAACTGCCCTGCTCTCTGCTATCACATGCCAAGTCGCTGCAAGGCATCCGCCTATGACAATGATCAGCGAAAATGTGTCTTCGCCTCGCGCTCGATATACGATTCCTCCTTTACCCCCTCAAACGAAGAAGGAAGCCTGTATTGGACTGAGCAGAGCTGCAACAAATGCTTCTGCCACAACTATGACCGCGATGACTACTATGCTTCACTTGCGACCGCGCTCCCTCAAGCAACCTGCGCACCCAGCATCGCTAGCGCAGAGGCTGTTTGTGAGATCAAGACAAGTCCCTCTAGTGACCTAGTCTGCCAACACAGTGGCTACTTTCCCTGGGCTTATGATACGGCACCATCCAAGTTCCCCTACCAAGATTCCGAGGAGCGATGTGCAGCGCTTTGCAATTCGAACCCCAATTGTGCTGCGTCAGCTTGGTCTGCAGAGTCTGGATGCGCTATTGGCTATCATCAGCTGAAGTCCATACAATGGAGTCAGTTCGGTAACAACAAGATGAGTTGGAGCGATAAGGGATGTTGGGATTGCTCTGATTGTATCAAGAGTCAAAAGTGGCGTATCATCAATTTCTGATCCAATAGGGATGTCTCACTGACTTGAATTGGGCGATGGATGTCGGTGGCTGCGAACGAGTCGCTCTTTGTTCATCTGTATTTAGCTCCAAAATGTACATCATAGATCACCAATGCAACCAATTAGTAAGATGACTCTCATCCTAGCGCTTATATCGTTACAGCCATGGCGTTTGTGTCACTGCAAACATGCATTCCCTTTGTCCTTTCAGTGAGCCATCGCGCGCAACTGTCTGTGAAGAAGAGCAAACGATGCATTCTTTCGGGGGCGATTCACCGCGAAGTAACAAAGAAAGGACATTTATAAGATTGGTCAGTTCCTACAGCTAATGCCTAGTAATCAAAAGCCTTGTTAATGGATCAGAGTCATGTTGAATGCACCAACAGAAAGAAACTACAAGGTGAGTGAACTGAAGCTCAACCCGATCTGACCTAACGCTTTCAAGGCCGCAATCGGCATCCTCAATAGTAGACGCCGCGGAAACAGGCCTGCTATACCGTTGGAAAACAGGCCGCCTGTGCCAGGCGCAGTCTCAGAGTTGCATGCTATCCCTGATGTGGGAGGAAAGGCCGACCTGAGAGGAACACCAAGCATAGTTGGGATGAAAGAATGGCTTCAACGAATCGGCCATTCGGTGCGTCTTGGTACCCAATCTTATCTTGGGCTAGATACTAATACCGATTGTAGACTGCTGACATTGACCGTCTTAATATCATCCACGTCGCCGGTACCAAGGGCAAAGGAAGCACATGCGCTTTCACCGAGTCCTTTCTTAGAGCCCACGGATAAAGAACGCGGATTCCACGGAAGACAGGTCTCTATACGTCGCCACATCTCATCTTTCCCGGAGAGAGAATTTGGATCAAGTTCCAACCCATCGCAAGATATCTTTTCGCCGAATATTTCTTCCAAGTTTGGGATGCCTTGACCCGGGACAACAGTAACCCCAGAGCAGTCTTGCCTCGCTATCTCCAGCTACTTACTCTCGTGGCTTTTCACACTTTCATCAAGGAGGGTGTCGAGGCCGCCATTTTCGAGACTCATCATGGCGGGGAATATGATGCGACTAATATGATAGAGCATCCTATTGCTAGTGTCATCACACCACTTGGGATGGATCACGTCAAGCAACTGGGACCAAACATCGACAACATCGCCTGGCACAAAGCAGGCATCATCAAGCACGGATGCATTGCACTGTCCTCTCCACAAGAGTATTCCGTTGCCGAGAAAGTCCTTCGAAATCGCGCTTGCGACAAGCGCGTGAAGGTCCATTTCGTCGGAAATGATGCGTGTCTCCCAGTAGATACGCCACAGTTGAAACCACATGTTCAGCGTATGAATTGTTCAGTTGCTCTGTCTGCAGTTCATCACTTTCTAGCTCGAAAGGGCACCAGCAATTTAACTTGCTATGATATTTCCGAAGGCGTGAATCGGTTCTCATGGCCAGGACGCTTTCAGCCTCTAGCCGAGGGTAAGTTCAAATGGTTCTTGGACGGTGCGCACAATGAAATGAGCGTTGGTAAAGCGGCCGAGTGGTTCATTGAGAACTCCAGTGGGCAGCGCATTTTGATCTTTAGTCAGCTATCAAAGGCGAGGGATACAACGAAGGTGCTCGAGCACTTGGCTATCGCCTTACGTTCAGTTCATATCCAGTATATCATCTTCACTCGGTATGATCCACGGGAAGACGTTGAGTCGGAACCGAGTATGGTCAACTCGATGTTTATAACTCCACGCGCTGACTGCCATGTAACTATGGGTCCTGTTGAACATGTAAAAGTAGAAGTCACAGCCGAGAAAGCCTTTGGTGAAATATTGAGGACCTTTCACCAAGACTCTCAAATCCTTCACAAGCACAACGTCGCACAGGCACTGGAGGCAGTGAGGCAGTTAGTTGGGAAAGGTGGGAGCAGTCACACGTTAGTTACGGGCAGTCAACATTTGGTGGGTGGTGCATTGCTTTTTCCTGGAAACGCCCTTGAAGAGACGAGGGGTTATTTGCGACAAACTTGAGCTTGCTGATGAACCTGAAGGCGATGGAATCAGAAATACTCATGTTACGGAATGCGATGGAGCCAACATTCGTTAGTTGTCTATGAAACACTATAATGGAGATGAATGCGAAATACATTTCAATGTGATGATGGAACGACTGTTTTTCTTTAGGTCGGAACGCCGTTGTGATTGCCTTGCCAGGGCGCGTTCATCGTAACTGGGTTGATGCTTGCGAACAATACACATACAAGCTATTCACATAGTGAAGCGTGATGCCGGTGTCTGTGTATAATTGGTTATAGCAGTCAGGCTGAATGCATAGTAACGTGACTCTACGTGCAGGTATTCGTAGACATTTCTACCCCGCTACATAAGCAGGATGGATCTCGTACATACTACAAGACCCAACTACAATGGCTAGATGCGCATTCTGTCGCACGTTCACTATCACCCAGGACCGGTTCTATCTGGAATTCCATCCAAATCTTGCCTCACTGAAGAGGAGCGCCGAAGATGGCTGCGACTTTTGCTATCTTTGCTGGAGAGGTTTCCAATACGAGTGGGCAGAGTCTGAGATCGAAGCTGTCCTCAAAGACGAAGTTCCGAGAGACGTCACTAGCTTCGAGCCGGGTATATGGATTTATGTACATTTCACCGATTTCGGTCCCACCATGACACAGCCATTGATCATTGTGTCATGTGGGAGATATAATCGTTTCACCTTTGTAAAGGAAACGAGCCATGGTCTCAGCTCTATCAGCATAGCCGTCTACGGGTAAGATCGACTCTATGACATTAGAAATATTGGAATAATAATTGGTGTTATGTAGAAAAGATGGCAATGCAGCTGGTTCGCGAATACCTGGAAGAATCTGCACAGCAGACTACGAGCCTAAATCTTATATCAACTTGACGCGAACCTTCCTCGAAAGATGTACAAAATCGCATAAAGCTTGCAGGTTTGAAGGCAGGTACGAAATGCCTACAAGAGTAATCGACATAGGCAAGGAAGGGGATCCTCCACGACTAATTATTACGGGTCCTGATATGAACGAGAAGTACGTTGCGTTGTCATATTGTTGGGGACCTGCTACTGATACCTTTACTCTCAATAACCACACGATGAAGGAAATGCTGAATGGTATCGATGAAACACGGCTCGTGTCGGCACATTGTGATACGATCGCTCTATCCCGACAGCTGGGTATCCGATACATCTGGATTGATGCTCTGTGTATAGTTCAAGGTGACAAGCAAGACTGGGAACGCGAATCTAAACTCATGGCAAGGGTGTATGGCAATGCAGCCCTCACAATCACTGCAGGAAGATCCGGCGATGCTCGCCACTCCTTTGTCGCCAATCAGTACAAGCAACTTGCGCCCTGTTGCGAGTTCCCCCTTGGTGATAGCGGATTAGGGATCGTTCGTGTCGGTCTACTCAGGTCCAAAGACTATGGAATTACTGAAACTCGTGGGTGGTGTTGCCAGGAGAAAAGGCTTAGCCGCCGTGTTGTCTTCTTTGGCGAGGAGCAACTTGTTTTCCTTTGCCGAACTTCCAACTATACAGAAGATTACATTACCCACAACGGCAGAACAGTATCACTCTACGGCCTCCTCAACGCTACTGATGGGCATCCGCAGCTGAGAAAGGATCGACTACTGGAACATTGGGATAATATTGTGGTGGACTTTTCCAAACGCCAGTTGTCTAATCCCCACGATATCTTCGCTGCCCTTGCATCTATTGCAGCTCCAATCTCTGAAGCCTTAAAGTCAAGATACCTGGCAGGGATATGGGAGTGCGATGTTATCCGCGGTTTGCTGTGGAGGCCAGGGTATAGAGTGACAAAATTCCTCGGTCCGGCAACGAGGCCTTTACCAACTAGATTCGCACCCGCCCCAGTCATCAGGGCTCCATCGTGGTCTTGGGCTGCGATCCAAGGTGCTGTTAAGACTGTACCACTTCAACAATTTCGAAGGATGAAAACGAAAGATCACAGTGGGAGGCTATTGGTAAGACCCATGCAGCAGAATTCGGATAAGTGGACCGCAGAAACTCGCTGTGGAGCTGATAAACTCCATATGCCATCTTGCGACCTACAGATTCTGGGCTATATCCAAGAAGCTGTGATCCTTTCCACCAACCCGTCTAGCAGTTTCGTTACGTCTGTACGGCAACAATTTGAGAGACCAACAGGCCTCTTTCGCCGACCGGTTTCACTTGGACGCAAAGAGTTGAACGAAGGAAGCATTGGCAGGGACCCTGAGCCTTTTGTAGCTTTGGGGATATTTGACATCGATGATGAGGCTACCCAAAACGTGTGGTGTTTGCAGCTCACACTCGAGGAGGGCCTCATGCTACGTAAGAAGGACGATGGGACGTTTAAACGTATGGGGCTGTTTCAACTTTATAAAGAGGATTGGTTCAATGGTGTAGAAGAAGCAGAAGTCAGGTTAGTGTAGTACCGAAGCAGGCTATGGTTTAGCCATGGACGTAGTTTTGATCATGGCTTATCCACGTCGACTGAAACTGATATCTATCTAACAAAGACTAGAGGTACGGAAACATCCAAAGAAACATGCTGGGCGATGTCATATTACCCACTCCACTCATCCCTAGAAGTGCGTCTTCACCAGATCCCTCGCAGAACGAATTGTATACTCTACAAGCTCAAAACTGTTCAATCCCGACGTAAAATAAGTGTGATCCTTCCCTTGCAGGGTATTGAACTTCTTGTACCAACCGTCCGCCAAAGACTCCGGGCTAACATGAGGAAAGTATGGGATTTCCCCACTGAATGCACGAATATCTGCAGCATTCAGTGCGCTAAACTTCGACTTTGGCTTTTGTAAATCTCTGTTGATCTTGCTCAAATCCTGGACAAGATGTTTCTTGACTCGAGCAGCGTTTGGATTGGCAGGATCATCCACCGAGTAAACGTTGACGATGTCGGAGTTCGCGTGAAGTGGGGTCAGATAGACGGGTTGACCTTCCGGTTTGAAAGGGGTAAGCGGGTTTGGCAACTCTTGAGAGACACTGAGATTGTGGCCGAGATGACTCATACGAACGGCTGACGAGAAGTAACCATTGACGTCGACTTGAGAAAAGAGTGATTTCTCAGTACGCGAAAGCGATAGTCCGGACTCTTTAAGAGCGTCGGATGTGGGAGGGAATGCAATGATAACATCAGAGCAGAGCTGTGTCTTGCTTTGCTTTCCCCCAGCAGTACGGTATTGGATGCTTGGGTTCGACTTTCGTTCTATATGTGTTAGCTCGAGCCTCGCGGCGGCTATGACTGACATACCGATACGCTCAATTCTTGTATTTAGATGCACTGGTCCTTTGAGTTTACTAGATAATCGCTTCAGGACTTTGTAAAAGTCTTGGTGATGTTAGCCATTACCGCAGCACACGACTTCACATGTGTAGATTTACCTGTTTTGTAGGGCTGAATGGCGCCAATAAAGCTTCCAACAATATCCGGCGCGTAGAATTGTAAATAGTAAAGCTATAAGTAGTGTCAGCTTTGCAGCAGAAAAGGTAAAGGCAGATTAGTAACTTACTGCTGGTACCTGAGTATAGTCGCCGTATCCGTAGTTGCCGGCGCTGCGATTGATGACTGAAGCTATGATTGGAAAGTTGTTCGCGAGAAGCCAGTCGTTCCCAGTAACCATGAACTCTTTCGGCACGCCGTTCTAGAAGCCAAGGTCAATACTACAGGATAACAAGGGATCAACAATGAACTCACCTTGTATCCAGGAACAGCATAAGGAGCAAACTTCTGCTGCCAAACTTGAGCATACCGCGCCAGCTCCTCTTGCAAGGCCTGTGCGGTAGCGGGAGACGGAGGCTGCATCAAGGCTGCAGCTCCAGTCTTCGGGTTGTAATCATAGCCGAAGGCGGGATTGAACTCGTCAAAGGCGACACCAGAAGACTTGACAAATGCGTAAGTTTGTGCATAGCTCGGACTTCCGGTAAAGAGCACGGCACCAAGCGGGAAATATTGGCCGCTACAAGGGTCAGAGGATGTTTTCACAATCGCAAAAAAGCCAGTTAGATGACTTACCCTTCGTAGTGAGACTGGCATTTTCCACCAACAGTGTCGCGCTTCTCGAAAATGACCGTCGTGTAGCCCTTGTCCTCGAGTGCCTTTGCAGCCGTAAGGCCACTTACACCAGCGCCGACAATGCAAACCGGGGATTTGGACTTGGATATAGCCGCTGCATTGGCCAGCGATGCCACAGCAGTTGTCAAAAAATACACCTTCATGATTATCCTGTCAAATTATTGAAGATGGATAAACGGGCATGCAAGGTCGTGCACGCCTTGGCCTTTTATTATATTGAGATCGTCCGCTAAAATTCGGAAGTAGCGGCTCTGGCCCGTCGGAGTGAACAAGCCACCACGGTCCAGAATTAGAACTATTGAACTAGGGTCTCACTTGTCAGCATCACATGTCACAACTGTACCACCATCCGACATACTATTGAATTCTATCTCCCTTGTTTACTCAGCCTCAAATTGGAAGTTTACCATTATATGCGAGTGGTGTCTCACGGGATCAGAGGCTGGCGCAGTTTGTCTCAGATTACGCCGTCAGCAGGATGGCGTAGTCATTCTCCAAGAACAGGTTCGAAAAATCGATAATAACATTTGTAGTTTGTTTATCGTCTATGAGAGGAGGGTTCTCGGTATCATTCGTCAATAGCTCCATGCTCTCGTTCTACCTTCCCTCGTGGTTGACGGTCTCCTCCACGATGCAGTCCAAGATTGGCTTCTGGCCTTGGCCGTTGTTAATCTAGCCGTTGCTAACCCCTGCAAACCCAGATTGCCCAGCCACAGTAAGTAGCGTCTCTCCTGCGACAACTCTTGCGATGGGCGTCATTTCGGAAAGTTCGACCATATGACCTGAGAAGCCATTTGTTGGGTCCCGTACAATATGGTCTATATGTCTATCTATTTCGTAGTTTCCTTTCATCCTAGCGCTCATCCCAAAAGCCTTTCTTTGAGTGTTCTGGTTTGCTTGACGAGATCATCAAACCTAACAAGTTCGATACCATCCTTTTTCGTTACCTTCAAAGGTTTTGTTGCGATCCAAGCCCTATATAGGAACTTGTAATCTCCGTAGTGATCGCTATTGGCATAGCCCATATCTATGATACACGTGGCATCTATTATCCTTTGAATTGCCTTCGTCCAGTGACTAAAGTGATCAAAGTTGTCGTCTCCGTTTCTGTGTCGGGTTACTACTGTCTGAATTGGAACGTCTGCGTGGATGGTATAGGATCTAGGGAGGATTTCCATGTCCGGACGAAGCTGCACCGTGTACTATATCTTTTTCAGTTCTGTATTATAATCAAAATTGCAGAAGTGTTGAAATACCTCCTGCATAGTCCCTTGGACCTTTCTTCCCCCAACCTCCATTGTATCTTGGGTTAGTGCGGCGTCCATCCCCTGTTTCTTAACTGCTGAGTGAGGAGGAATGGTGAAATTCTGGATTGCCCCAATCTTCTCCAGAGAGCGAAATGCATGATTGGCTGTATGACGTGTCAAGTGAATGTGTACGCGGAACTTCCTCCATGTATCCGGTCCAAGCTTTCGTTCGGCATAGGCGATTGCATCATGGATGAGCTTCCATGTCTCTTTGATATGCATTCCAGCAGCAGGAGTCATTTCCAGAGCCAGTATAAACGTTGTCACTGGTTTTGAAGTTGTCGGTCTTAGATAGTACCTGTTACCGGCCATGAGGTACGGCGAACATGTTACAAAAGTAAATCTTGTGCGACAGTATTCCTCGTGGTTCGTTCGGGGTACAGCTCTCAACATCGCCAATGGAACCTGTAGTTCAATAACGTAGTTGTTCATCTTCGTGTGGATACCATAGGCGATCATATACACTTCCTCCGGTGTGAGATCTTTGATTTGTACGGTTGGCTGTTCTTCGGGCTGTTCAGGAAGTAAGTTTGGTGAGTTGGAAGATACGGCATCGCTCTTTGACCTTTCATATGCGATGACCTTTTGAAACCTGTTTCCTAGACTTTTGCTTCTTTCAGCAAAGGACTTCGGCGTCGTGGGAAGCAAAGACTCTTGTTTTATATCTCGAAGTTCCGTCGATGATTTCGAGTCGAGCTGCAAATCTTCAAAGCTGACATCAAGTTCCGATAAGGTTTTCACGTCCGAAGCTTGCCTAGCCTTGACACTATCCTTCGCAGTTTCCGACAGCCGTTCAAAGACTGGCGGTTTCGGGAGAAAATCATGATCAGGACTATGACGATCTGAACTTTTGGATATGGCTTCCCCATCTGTGGATGTTCGGTTGGAAACTTGGCTGACCTCGACTGGTTGCTCCCTCTTGGACTTCGAGACAGAGAGGTCGGACTGATTTCGGGCGTGCGAACTCTCCTCTACCTCGTCGATAAATGAAAGCGCCTTTGAACTTGCGCGGTCACTGAAACCCCCATCGACATCGAGCGTCGATTCTGTATAAGCTGCCATGTCCTCAAGAAACCTTTGCAAGATAAAGTCGTTGGACGCAGCGGCTGTTACAGGTAACCGTTCTTGAAGGCGTGTAATTTCTTCAAGAATTTGAGCCGTATCGTCTTTGATAGCAGCTGTATCGTTGCGGATTTCTGTAGTATCTGCCTTGATATCTTTCGTGGCAGATAGGGTGAGCATATCAAGGGCCAGTTCCAGTGCCGACTTGTGAGCTTCTAGGCTGGATCTCAATTTCTGCATGTCACCCTGGCCATTGAGCGCCCACGCGGCCTTGTTCTTGACCTTTCCGTCGCCATATTTCGTGATACACGTCTGGATCTCGACGACAACGGAATTGCAATTTGTCACAATTTCCGAGACGTGGCGCTGAATGATCTCTGGGAACGGCTTTGTGTCATCTTGCGCGTCCTCTTGGATTAGCTCAAGAGCAGTTTGGAGGGAATGTAGCTCGCGCGACACGCGGTCTAAATCGGTGCGAGCCTCTCTGCAGCTTCGGACAAATGAAGTAATGGATAAGGATAAGCTTCCGATGGTCGTTATGAGACCTGCGCACCCAGTAGCGATTGATAGAGGGTCCATCATGGAGATTGAGAAAGGGAAAATGTACTCTGTACCGTCAGCCCCGAAATGAATCACGTTGATGAAGCCACATTCGGCTAGTCTGCCTCATTGGTCATGTTTGTTTGCGGCTGAGTCTAGACTTGACATTATTGGTTGCTGGTTTCAGCTGGCTGTGGTCGAGACTTGGCCATATGGTATGTTTTTTTTTTTTTTTGGAAGACAAAATATTCATGGACTCTGATTGAGGCAATGTAAAGGTTCTCGCGACGAAAAGAAATACCCGTCTGCTGAACGAGTACTCATCTTTGGGTTGGTCGTAAGTTATCGACCATTCAATCAAAAGAAGTATTGCTATTATGAGTAAGTTTCCTCTGGCCAGTGTCGCCTATTTTAAGTTTCTGCCTACGTCAATCAAGCACCAGCTCACACTTTCGATAACGTTATTAAAGACAAAGGCAGAATTTTCAACTCTCACGGATACGCGTATATGCACCAATTACTCAGCTCCCCACGTACAGCATATTAGCGCACTTCCACTTCATACATATAAAGGTTGTTCTGTCGATGAATACATACGTATAATATTTCAAAACACTGAATCTAGCTTGCAACAATGCCCTTTACCTCGGTCACCATCATCGTGGCACCCTACCATGTCGGCATCTACGATCATCGCGTCGGCGGCGGCCCTCTTCGCATTCTCTCTCACGGGATAGATCGAGACCTCGAGAAAATAGCTCCAGTCTCATACATCAACATCGGTCCCGTCGACGAATTTGAGGGCGAGATCGGAAGGACGTTTGAGATTCTTCGTCGTATCTCAAATGCTGTATCGACCGCCGCCAAGAACAGCTCGTTTCCTCTGGTACTCTCTGGGAACTGCTACGCTAGCGTCGGAACTATAGCTGGCCTCAACCAAGCAAATTTGATTGGCTCCAAGCACGGAGTCCTCTGGCTTGACGCTCATGACGACCTCGATACTCCCTCGACTCATGAGAATGGATACCTCGATGCTATGGCCGCCTCCATGTTGGTCGGTACCAGTTGGCATCAGTTAATGAAAACTGTCCCTGGCCATCAGCCTATAGATGTCAAACAGGTTATATACTGTGGACTGCGAGACGTATCGGAATTGCAGGCGGAGATTATCGAGAAAGCCGAAGTCGACGTTGTTTGGGGCAAGGCAGACAAGAAGGTGGATTTTACCACTGATCTTGCTGCGATTCTGGATCGAAAAAGAAGCGACATTGAGGATGTCCATGTTCATCTCGATTTGGACGTTCTCGACGAGAGTATAGGCCGTGTCAATGAATTTCCATCGCCCGGTGGTTATCTCCCCGAAGACTTGCTTGGTGTGATGCAGATGATACCGGCAAAAGTGAACCCGACTTCGCTCGTTGTTTGCTCTTTCAACCCCCGCCTGGAGGGAGGCGACACCGTGGCCAGGCTCGCTTGTAGGGGAATCTTCAAGTTTATCACTGAGCTTCAAGGAAAGGGAATTCTAATAGCAGAGACTGGGGAAAGTCCTCGATATTAGATTCCAAATATAGCAATCTTACACAAATATTATTACCTGAGCGACTGCCTTGTAATTAAACGTGAGCTCAGGAACAGCAGTCTTCGGGCAACCCGAAACGTACGTACAGCAAAGGCTCTTGTTTTCAGCATGATTATCAAGAAATGTAAGTCTTTTGTACTACACCTTCATTAATTCATATTGGATTCGATGTCACTCCGTACAAGTACAGTGGTTTGTTCAGTGTTGTACAAATACAAGGTGCTATCGTTTACAGCTTAGGATGGATTCCTGTTGTATGAGTGCGTAATTACTAGCTCAAGATGAATGAATGCGCTCTCTATATCACCAGAACAACTCAATCAATAGGCCGTTATAATCACACAACTGTCAATTTGGTCCAGTACCTAACAACTATCTTAACTTGAAATCTCACAGCTCATTATTCCATCGTCCTCTTCCTTAGTGGATTCTTCAATTATCCGGTTATTCGTCCTTCTTGTTCTTATCATCCTCTCCAGACATTCCCTCGTCCTCCAGCTCTTCAATCTGAACTGTCTCCAACTCTGTCTCCTCTTCTTCTTCGACGACACCATTCATACTATCAGCCCCATACATGAACAATTCCTGCTCCAAAAGGGACCGAATCACAACCTGGGCCTTCAGCTCCTTAGTAAGCTTTTCATTCAGCTCATCACCATGCTTCTGTCGACTAGCTCGCTCATCATCACTCAAGGAAACAGGTACCTGGCGACGACGGCCTTTGCCCATGAAGTTAGGCGCCAGATACTTTCGATGTTTGTTTGAAGATCTTGTCACCTCATCCCTGGCAGCTTGGTTGAGGTCGAGGATGTTGTCAATGCTGAACGAATGAGGATCCTCTAACGCCTGCACCGCTATACCAAACGCAATCGACAAGAGAGGCCCAACGCCCGGAATCATGCCAAGATCAGTGTCTACGAGACGAATGATGAGATCTCTGAGGAAGCGTGATGGCTCATAGGGTCGCCAGCCAACTTCAACTCCAAAGGTCGCGCTGAGGACTTTGGCCAAGTCAATCTCGCGAAAGAAATCGGGATGGTGTATGACTCGAGTAGTGCTGGTCCACGATAGCCGCGACGAAGCACTCACGACCAAGTCATTGCGTCTGTTCTTGGAGTTGAACAACGAATAGTCCGGGTTCCGAAGTTAATGAGGGATGGACAGGTAGGCAATGATGTCGGGCACATGGAAACCCCAAGTGGCACCAGCATTCCGACCAAGACCGGCGTGCGAGGTCATGGAATACAGGGTGGCGAAACATCCAGCGTAATCCATGATCCAGGCATTCTGCCTGTGTCTAAAGTCAATGACAACATAGGTACACAGGTTTTCGAAAGCCTCGTCCGTTCGCTCACACACTGGGAAGTAGATGGCTCTAATAGGGATTGTAGCGTCGATCCAAAGCCATTCGGCCTCGCGGCTCTGGATCTGAATGGGACGAAGGATGTACTTACGCGGGCCACCTCCCCTGAGACCGCGGCATTCGTTCCAGTTGAGACTGTTAGGGTGGCTATGCATGGCTAGCATGCGTTGAGGGTTCTTTTCTTTGCTTTCACCCACCCAGAATCTATCCTAAACGTTGTAGCGCGTGTTATTGCCAATTCCTTGAGCAATTCCTTGTCTCCACTGTGACCTCGTGTGAGATATTGCCTGATTGCCAGTTGAGACCCAGCCATTCCAGTAGTACTCAATTAGGATATGGCTGTAGAAGTGTCTCTCGTTATTGGCATTCCAGCCGTTGGGGAGTTGGAGGGAGCTTCTAACAAAATAGCACTCGCCTTCAGGGTAGTAGGATGCCATGATGATTGTTGAAGGGTATGCGAAGTTGGATATTGATGTTTGGAGACTGATGAAACAGATGGAGAGCGGCCTTGATATACTTGATCGATCATCTGGGAGATGACAACTGCCGAGCTGTTCGTTTTGCCGGCCAGCAACTCGCGCATCTGGGGTGACTCAAACCCCGCTCCAAGACGTGAAAGAGAATAATGACATTGCACTGCTTCTTGACCGTTATATGTTGTGACTGCATCCCCGCAGGTCCTGAAGGCGCATAACCCTTTTGTCGAACGCTGTGGCAAACTCTGGTGCATGTTGATTAGCAGGTCATGCAGTTGGAATATCCGTAGATGGTCTAATCGGGCCGAACTCTGATCACAGCTTTAAGTGGTGATACAATCACGGCTAGTGGGACCACTGTTGTCCCGTACACGATTCAATATTGTTGTATTTTTCAGGGCCCGTTAGAATAAAACGAAAAATACTACCACTAAATTGAATCGTTGTCCCGTACGCAGTTTGTCTCAGATTACACTGTCAGCTTCACCAGGTGCTACAACGGTAAGACGGACATGGAATCAAACTCAAACGATATATATATTTATTCCTTTCTCCATAAGTATAAGCAGCCAGGTCCCTCGGACTAGCTTGAAGCCAGTCACACGTTCTGTAAAAGAAGCTCGTAGTAATGATTGTCACACACTAGACTAATAAACAATTCGTGGTCCATACCCCGCTAAAGGACTCCAGTTGATCGAGTCAAAACCACCGACTCCCACAAATTCAAAGGCCTCCACAGTACCAGGTGCCTTACAGGGTGTCTTGAAGGCTAGAGAGGACTTCTGAGCGGAATCCCAAGTTGCAGCTCCTCCTGCTACAACTGATAGAGTTCCGACATGATTGTTGCGCTGATTTCCGGGAGCCCAGCCACTGGTGGGACCTGGAGCAGGCTTGTGACTGCTGAACACTTGGATCTTCTTGGTCCCGGAAGGATTGGCTTCGGCAGGGAGGTGAAACTCCAGCTGGCACTGGCTGCCCTTGGATGTAACAGGGTAGGTGAAAGTCACAAGGGCTGACTGATCCTTGCCGCCGTTGCCGTCACTCTTGTAGATCTCGACAAGGCTCGGGGCAGCGGCAATAGCGCCATTATGAACAGAGTATTGCCAGGTATCTGACGGGGAAAAGTGGGAGGATGATGCTCCTGATGGTGGCATTGGTGTTGGTGTAGTTGATACTCCTCCGCATTCTGTTGCTGTGACTGTGACTGTAACGGTTTCCTCCCGCGCTTGGAGAGGAGCAGCAACAGCTGAGGTAGCTGCGATAGCTGTAGCGAAGATGGCCTTGAAGAGCATATTGTTGTATAGAACCGTTAAGTTGATAGAGGTAGGTGTGATTGGTTTGTATGTAAAAGTGAAGTGTATGTAGTAGATGTTGGTTGATTGAGACTTGTGATGATAGCTTCTAGGATATCTGGGAAGAATAGCCATGTATTTATGTTCCTAGCCTTGATGTTTAAAGATGGCTATGATATAGATCGGGTGAGGCTCAGTCACTGTCAGGGCTGAGAGATGCAAGCCAGTTGGGGCTCAGTCTGGGGATACCAGGTCTAATGGGAGTAATAATAGCTCACATAGCCACAGGCGTATACAACCAAATGCCATTTGTCAGAACAGAAGCTAGTTAACCGTGCTGTCAAGACTGTACAGTAGATGGGAAAAGCATCCATAGACCAGCAGCCAATGACATTGTGGCGTTCCAAGGTTGCCTTGTTCTAGTATAAGCTTAAGTCTAGCCTTGCTCAACGTGTGATAGCAGAGCCTCTGCGAAATTATTAGCGTGCCGCTCTACGTACGCACTCGCCGCTGTCAAACGGAGGATACAGGCCAGCAAGGCGCAAGGTACAAATAGCGTCTGTTTTAATTGAGCTGCTAGTTTACTCTAGATACAACTTTTCTATGCTAATAACTGCCTTCACGTTACAATCTAAAGCACTTTGAAATCATGTTTAAGATGATACGTCGCTTTCTTGTTGTTGGTGGCGCCGGGGTTCGGGATACCACGCCGACGCGGTACAGCTACAAAAATATCCGCATTAACATACACGGTGTCCAGTCTATGCTCCAGTCTGCCTTATGAAGACCTGAGATGCTGCTCTAGAGACATCTCCTTTTCTGCGAGTCGTACATGGATCAGTCAACCATTGATTTTAGACTACTGCAATTTGACTTTCCGGTTCGCAGAGGAATTAATATGATCTGAGTTTTACTGAGATCATCATGCAGAACTTGGACTTTGACACGAAGCATGTGAGTCTATAATCGATGAGAAATGTAAGCTGAACTAACTATATCATTAGTCGGTGACTATTCGAGATGGCATGTCATGAATGACACAATGCGCAGCCAATCTTGTTGGGTTTAAGAATATCCCTGTCAACACTTGTGTTGACAGGATCATCAACCTGGATGACAGGCGCATCGAACTATCGGCTAAAGGCCTACATCAAACAACCACCATGGTATTTGACGCAGTAGTCCTAGCGATCCCACCCGCAGCCATCCACAACATAGTGGACCGACCTAGATGGTCCTTCGTGAAAGAACAGTCAATCCGGGGTTCGCACTATGGTCCGCTCTACAAAATGGGGGTGCATTTCCGCACTCGCTTCTGGGAGCAAACGGACAAATTTCCGTGCTTCGGGGGCCAAAGCACGACAGATTTGCGGATCCGCTGGATTGTGTTTCCATCCAATGACATGGGCAGCAACGGGAGCGGTGTCTTGTTATTGTACAGCTGGATGTCAGACGCGGCCAAATGGAGCGGTCTGTCGCAGGCTGAACGCGTCAAGATCTGCCTCCATGATCTGAGCAAGTACTACGCTGACGACCCCAAGATTGATGTGTACGAACAGTACATTGAATCCTTCGATGTCCTATGGACAAACGAATGGTGCGGTGGAGACGCGATGTATCTCCCTGGTCAATTCACCTGGTTCCACGAAGTCGCCAAAGCACCCGAAGGACAGATTTTCTTTGCTGGTGAGCATTTATCTACACATCATACTTGGGTGAGTACAACCCTACTACGACTAAGCGGTTTAATTGACTTTTCTTGGCAGATTGCTGGGGCGATTGATTCGGCGTGGAGAACGACAGGGGAGGTGCTGGGACGGGGAGTTGCAGCGCTGGGCCGCGAATACTTTAGTGCAGATCAGAAGCGGCTCGGGAGTAAGACTGACATTAGCTCCCGTCGGTTCAAAGCTTGCGTCATCCCGAAGCATTTGAATGTGCAGTATGTTGACATGTTTTGATGGTGGAGGGTATCAGTCTAGTCAGCGTCTTTACCTAGATAGGAATGGAAGGCTTTGAACGGTGTCTTTACCGAGATGTACATTCTGGCATGGAGGTACATTACACAAGAGTTCCCCAGTTGAGCAAATGAAGTTCCGCAAGGAAGTTTCTACCAACTACGTATTCGAGACGCTACAGCTTTGAAATTTATTTACCTGTCATAAATGAGATGCCAAATGATTGAGAACAGAAATATAAGAACTTTTCGAGCCAGTGCGGTCTCTTGCAAGCCTAGCAATGTGTTCGGATCACGGCATCTTGAGACAATATCCTCTTGTTCAGGGTAGATCTTTCACCTTTTTGGCGCCTAATCTTACTGGTACGTCATCCCAACAGCCACCAAATAATCGTTGTATCAAGGATTTGACTGTAAGCAGAATCACATCGTATCATGTGCACCTTCCTCATTCACAGCGGCTTTTCGTCAACGTCTCGACAAAGAACAGTCAATCAAACGCAGATGTTCTTGCGGTGACTGCACTGAATGACCGGTGTTTTTCGGACATTGCCATTGTCCCGCTTCGAAAAGCCCCGCCACTCTCTTTTTCCAACTCCCTTCTTTACAGTTTTCTTCTCTTAGAAACGTTTCGCCAGAGCTAGGAGCCATCATGTCAGACCAGACCAGTGGTCAAAGAACTGAACCCATCACTTTAAACCACGATGAGAATCCTTTGAACTTCTCTCCCGCGCGCAGATGGACCTGCACCATAATTGGTCAGATGGTGAATTCCACAAATGGCTAATGGAGTTGCTGACTTTCATAGTGGTATTCATGACTGCTACCATTGCCTTTTGCTCTTCAATCCATACAGCCGCTATCCCCGCCATCGCGCAGGACTTAAAGTGTTCCAGCACCGTCGCAACCCTAGGCGTCACCACATTCTTACTTGGCTTCGGAACAGGACCACTCATCTTCGCGCCTCTGTCAGAGATCTACGGACGTAATCCCGTTTATCGCAGTACATTATTACTCTTTGTGTTATTTAACATCGGGTGCGCCCTGTCACCAAATATTGCTGCTCTTCTGGTCTTTCGTTTTCTGTGTGGTTTCTTCGGGTCTCCTACTGGTAAGTTTCGCTGGATGGGGAATGACCTCTTGCTGACGAACAGTCACGAATTCTGGTGGCTCTTTGACAGACTTGTGGCCATCGACCCATCGTTCTGTTCCTCTTGCGCTGTTTACTGCGGCGAGTTTCTTGGGTCCGGTTATTGCGCCGATTGTTGGGGGCTTCTTGACTGAATATGGATCTGTACGTGACTCCAACCCCTTTACCGACGCTGTACTGAGTGTAACTAACTTGACTTTTGGTAGTGGAGGTGGTGAGGTTTATTTTCTTATTAGCCTAAATTCACTCATACTAATTCACCCAGGGATTTCTGGCTAGTATCCATTCTGAGTGGCGTTATCTACATCACCATCGTCGTCTTTCTCCCCGAGACCTATGCTCCTCGGCTTCTACAAGTAAAACGGCGGAAACATGGCATACAAGAGCCGCATCAGGAATTGACAGTGATGCTCCGTACTAACATCACTAGACCAAGCATCATGTTTCTGACAGAGCCAATTCTCTTTCTGCTCTCGCTTTACATGGCCTTTATCTATGGCATACTGTATCTGGATTTCACTGCCTATCCGTATGTCTTTCAGCAGACAAGGCATTGGGACGCCGGCATCTCTGGTCTGAGCTTCTTAGGTATCGATGCATTCCAATTCATCATAGAGGACCTCTGCTGAGAGCTGAACTATAGGTATCGGAGCTGGAATGGCCATTGCGACTGCTGCATCACCATGTATAAACCGCGTCTACGCCACCTGGGTCAAGAAGCTCGGTGGGCCCAAACCAGAAGCTCGACTACCCCACCTGATCCTCCTCTCATGGCTCGTGCCAATAGGACTATTCTGGTTCGCATGGACAGCCGATACGTCCATCCACTGGGCCAGCTGTATCATATCGGGCATTCCATTCGGCATAGGTTTCGTGGTACTATCACTGGGTATCACATCATACCTCATCGACTGCTACGGAAAATATGCGGCCAGCGCACTCGCCGCCAATGCGATTCTCAGGTCCTGTTTCGGAGCAGGATTTCCCCTGTTTTCTAATCAGATATACGACAAGCTTGGTGCTGCCTGGGCTACGTCTATACTGGGCTTTATTTCTGTGGCTTTGGCGCCTTTACCTTTTGTCTTTTACCGCGTCGGGCCACGAATCCGCGCACACTCCACATTTCACCAGAGAGCCATAGAGGAGGAGTTCGAGGTAGCTGCTACAGTGGACCAGTCTAAGAAAGAAGGGTAGAGGCTTGTAGAGTATACAAATGTTGAAATCAAATATGGATAGTCATCTGTAGTAGTGAATGCCTTACCAGCCCGCACTCGATCAAATTTGACATTTTCGCGCCAATTTTGGTGAATAGATCGCTGAAATGATATGTTAAGTTGAAAAAATACCCTTTCCCTGCATCGTCTGCTTGAACACCTGAAGCGCAAGCTTAGGTTCTGTACACGCATTAACATCGCTTTCAATAACTTACATGTTTCGACTTACGGTAATAAGAAACATAATGCCCAGCATCGTATACTTTGAGCCAGCTGAGGTTATCAGTCGACTTGAATGTCCCATGAACTTTGCCGTCAACGACAAAGTTCTTCGACTCAGCAGACGCAAATTGCTCCTGTCCATGCCAATCCAGGGCGCTCACAGCTTCAAGAACGCCTGGCCAGCTACAAGACCAGTCTGCTCCCACTCGTCAGATATTCAAACCGAAAAAAGCAAAAGGAAAGTCTTACCGGCATCACCCACCCAGATGAGTGTAGTAACGTTGCGATTTACGACATCTGCTAGTGCATCTGAGAACGAGCGCGCATCTGTACAGCTTGTCAGCATACATCCATATTGACAGATAGCTGAGGATTACCATCTCCCGTATCACCAAACTTGTAAAAGGTTTCCAAATTGCACTCTTCAAACTCTTTTCGAGCACCAATCTTCTTCCGAACTTCCGGTCGATTGAGGTAATCCACGTATGTCTCGCTAGGATCAACATCCTCGCTACCGATTCGAAGATCGTTCACACTAAAGTCCACCCCACTGGCTTCGATCAGTTCGTCATACATGATAGTATTGCAAGTGAGGCTGGCATTGGCACAAGCCTCCATTTGTCCTGTTGTTTCTGTGCATTTGTTCAGTAGAGGAACGCACTTCTCCTCATATAGGTTGAGGAACTGCTCGTAAAGGCTCTCATTGATCAGCTGCTTGTAAGGGTTCTCATAGGCGTATGTAGCGTAAGCCTTGAACTGAGCAGTAGGGTCGATCCAAGGATTGTTGATACCTAAGGCGATCAAATTGATCTGGTGACCAGATATATGACCATCTCGGATTTTGTCATTTTGTCTGAGGAAATAATCCGCAAATTCTGGACCGTAGTGTCCGCCGTAAGATTCAGTAAAAAGCCCAAAGTCGCGAGACGTATATTCCGGGAAGTTTTCCAGGAAGGCCTGCATGAAGGTCCAGACATGAGGCGCTGCAGCGACAGTCGTATTGATGCCCTTCATACCCTCGGTGATACCCTCACTGAAGCCCGTACCAAATGGCTGATCGATGTATATCATGTTGGCATACTCGTTCCACGAGTAAGGGTTAAGTGTTGGCTCTGTATTATTGGCAATAAAATGGCAGGGCCCGTTCTCCTGGAAAATGCCAATCTCAGAGGAGCACCCGGGACCGCCATTGAGGTAGAGAGCTAGAGGAGCTTCCCTGGGCTTGTTGCGGGCCTTAAAGAACCAAAACCACATGCTCGCGTTCCGACCTTGAGACTGTCAATATTAATTCGTGGTGAAAAGTTTTAGCACACTCACCATAATTGAGATAGCCCGAATACTGATTCACTCCAGGTGTAGTTTCGCAAATTCCCGAGTTGGTAACATATTCAAGAGATGACTTGGTAGCGGCGTGCTCGAAAACAGTAAGATCAAGATCGCCGACGCCCGATTTAGTAAATTTCCTATTGACCCCTGAATATGCTGCTGAACAAGAAGCAAGCATGGACAGGATCACGGTGGAGGGATTGGTTAACCGCATTTCGATGGTGCTTCACATGCTTCTTGAGATCGGCAGTCAGGATGGGAAACATTGTGTCTAAGTAGTCCCCTACCAAGCATCTTTTTTTCTCTGGCGACGCGTACACCGGGACCCTCACCGGACGCTTGTAACGCTGTCTTGTAAATTTGAGACCATTAAGACCAAACCCGGAAATGATCATGGAAGATCATCCAGTGGTTGAGGCTCAATTCCCCACGTAGCACTCTGTCGGCACTCTCACGCGGCCGATTAGTTTTGACCCACATGATCCCTACACCGGAAAATTTCTTGCAGATGTTGTTTCATGAAAAGTGTTGTTGACGAGCTGTATTCAGATAGCCCCAACATCGTAACAATGTCTTTTTATGCGACCTCTTGTAAGTAGTGGTTCTTCTGGAAAGCATTAGTGTTTCGAGGCTTACAACGTTACTAGCAAGTGAATGACGATCTCTTATCACCCATCTGATAACGCAAGTCAACGAGTCATGCGTTGTGGAAATGGTGTTTTAGTCGCTGGGGCTGTTGCCCTTCCCAATCTCGCTTGACTACACTAACCGTTATCTGATCCGACCTAACTGCCGGACCTTCGACTAGAATGGAAAGGCTGGCGTAAAATTGAATAGTACGTATTTTGTCAGCGGAATCGACGGACTGGCATTTTACCGGAGATTGTACTCAAGAAGATCCACATCGGAACACATCGAAAATATCAATCCGGCCACATGGGACAGAGTTCCAAGTCCATCATACCAATGTAGAGATCAACTCAAGACAAGCACATTGCCCGCCGCTTTGCATTGTGGGCAGTGGCTTTGACTCACGTCACGTGTAGGTATGGCGGTCATAGGTCCTGTTGATGAAGCTGTTGTCCGTGTCACTCGGTCGCAGATTATAGACTGCTACTCACTTCAATTGTCAGAACTGCGTCAAACACAACGCTATCCACCGTCTTTCTAAAGCTCAGGCTTTTATCTATAGAGAATTCTCTGTCTGAAATAAGGATAATGTTAACGTGATACAATCTCACGCCGAAGCTAGTTGCATAGAATTTTCACTTGATCCTCAGCCTACCCTAAAGAGAGGAGATAATAGATATAACAACAAAGTAATACATATCTATTTGCTATGTTTCTCTAATACTAACTAACTAGTTCAGGGTTCGTAATTAGATTATGCAAGCAAAAAAGACAGTTGCCTGAGAAGATAAGCAATTATAATTGTTCAAGTGGTGACGGTTGCTGTGAAAAGTAGTTGATGACTAAGCATCCCGAGCTTAAAATTGTCTAAAGTCGGTAGCCGCCTGCTGAGCTCTAGTAAGTGTTGTATTTTCCCACCCCAGCCAATATCGTCTAAGCTCAGCATGCGGTTCTTCAACCTCAGTATATCGATCACCCAGGGTAAGGATCGTTCGGCCATTCCAACTACCCTTTCCATCAGTAGTCGGCGCATCCTTTCCATAGTCCTCAACGCGCTTGTTCTGCTGAGCTGTCGCTGAATAGACCAGTGCGCGACCCACAAACTCGGCCGAACTTACTGGAAGTCCAGCAGCCATGAGTGGCTTCGCTAGAACTTGTGGGAGAAGCTTGGTGATGGTTGCTGCGGGTGCTACGGCGTTGATAGTGATATCATCCATGATGAGAGTGGATCGGAGACCGCGCATCAGTCCGATAGTCTGATATCCTGTCAGCTCCCTCAATCTAGACCATGGGCAGGAAAAGCTTACAGCGAGTTTAGAAGCACTATAGACTGGCAGATTATGCTCTGGCGCATAGGCGGTTGCGCTACTGGTAACGACAATGCGTCCCGTTTTCTTATCCCCAGCCTTTCTCTGCTTTCGCATTTGGCTGACTGCCAGCTTCACAAAGCTAACAACGGCACGGAAGTTGACGTCAATAACCTCAAATTCAGGTTCAAGCAAATTGCCGGACTCATCGAATTGATCTGTGAAATAATCGTGTTCTTCAGAGACGCCAGCATTAGAGATAGCTATATCGATGCGACCTGCTTCATATACAGTCTTGTCGAAAGCCTTGCGCAGATCTACCCATGAAGTGACATCGCATTGGATAAACCTGGCTTTTTCTGGGAGTACCGGCTCTCCTTCTGACGGTGATGGTATCGTATTGATGTCTGGTTCGGTGAGGTCCAGAACGAAGACTTCGGCACCCTTTGCTGCTAGGATTCTAACAGCTGCCAGCCCTATTCCTGAAGCGCCTCCTGTAAAGAAAATGATGAAATGAGCGGCATTCACCTTCAAAGAAAACCTAGATAAAAACTCACCAGTAATAATGGCAACTTCTCCATCGAGTCTTGGAATATCGGCATCGTAGATGGTTAGTGATGGCATGGTCATGGAAGAAGTCTTGTTACTTGTGATTGTCATTGTTGATATTGGTCCAGTATCTATTGCTTGGCTGGAATTGATACACGTTGTACTTATTACTAAAGATTTAAATGTAGCCTTCAGTTGCCGGCATCGACAATTCTAGTGCGGGGATATCCCGTTCAGGCATTCATCCGCATCTGATAAGAGAGTAAGCGGTGGGTATCCGTATTGGTCAAGATTCCAGGGACTGACCTAGTATCCGGATTAGGAACCATGCATGTTTAATAAGCCGAGAACGGGAACTGGAAGTATTTGCGATTACTAACATATATTGCCCCGAAGGTGAATGATGTCTAGGGTGGCAACCCAAAACATGCCAGGAGGGCTTCCCATTCCCTGGATATGTGAAATATTATGGTTAATCTAGTACCTGTAGATGGAGGGTATGACGTGGCGTACTAGGGCAGAGACATTCAGTCGTTTAGAGAGTAAATAGCATCTTAGAATGACCGCACAGCTTCGAAGTTAGCAAGACGTTTGGTGCAGGCATTAGGAAAGTGAAATGATGGCCATTTCGCAAGGAGTAGAACTATCATATTTATTGGTGTTTTACGAAGAAAAGTATATGAAAAGAATGTTCTTGTCAAAAGTATCTTAGTCTGTCTTGCGTCGCCGAAACTCAAGAACAGCCTGAGGATTTGGCAGATACTGAGTCTCAAAACACAGGCTAGGCGGTCTGTTCTCCAACCCAGTCCTTCCCCCTGGCAATCTAAAGTCATAGTTCTCTAGCAAATAGACCATAATCATCTTGATCTCATTTCCTGCAAACCAACGCCCAGGGCAAGCGTGACGACCATACCCAAAAGCCATACTTTCGTGATTAGAGCTGGCAAAGGCCAGCTTACCAGCAGCACCCGGATCTCTCCCATCTAGTAGCTTCTTGAGCTTGTAGAACCTCAGCGGGTCAAAGACTTCAGGATTAGGATAGAGTTCTGGATCCATAGAGATGGCCTGCGTTGGCACCCCAATCTGTGTATTGGCTGGGATGCGGAAGCCATCGGACAGAGTATATGGTCGTGTGACGATACGCTCGAAGGTAACTTATCATTCAGTAAGGACCTGGAGAAACAGACTATGGGGTTTGACTTACTCAGAAGTAGTGGGTTGAATCGCTGTGCCTCTTTCATCAGACTATCCAGCTTCTCAAGCTTCAGTAGTGTCCGCTTGTTCAGCTCACCTTCTCCGGATGCCCTAGCCTCGTTTATCTCATCCCTAAGGCCCTCAATATGCTCAGGTAGGGAACAAAGATCATACAACAACTGTGTTGGTGCCGCAGCACTCGTATGAATAGCAGCGAAACTAAGCTTGAGCTGAATCTGAGCGATAAAGCTCTTCTGCTTCTCATCTCCAACAGCAGCGTCGAGCATCCACTGTAAGAAATCAGCCGGCGGCTTACCATGAGACTCAGGCCACCCTGCGGCCGCAGCTTTCTCTCGTTCATGGAGAATGGGGACAATGACTCTCTGGGCAGTGGCGTGATGTCGTTTGATTTTGGTGAGAGCAGGGATGAACTTTGCTACAAATGGCCGGATGAAGGTAGGATACTTTTTGATGGCTTGGGCGCCGACGAAGCCATCTAAAGCAAAGTTGATGGTTGAGTCAACCCATTCTTTGTTTCGTGAGAGATCGACTCCTCCGAACATGCGTGATGATACGCGAGCGACGATATTGACAATGGCGTCGTGGACATGAACGGGCTTCCACTCTATCCAAAACGTTATAGTTTAGTTGGTTGCCAATATCTGTTGGGTCGAGTTTCACGTACCATCTGTAGTAGGCAAATGTTCTTCGAAAGCATCTTTGATCTCTTCCATAATAGGATCTAATACCGCCGCTGTAGTTGGGAATTAGACTCTGGAAATTATGAGGGGAATGAATGGACAACTCGCCCATATTCTGATTCAACTCATGTTTAGCAACTCGGGGATGAAGGGTAGAGCGACTACCCATAGTCGTATATCTCCCTTCAAACATCTCAAAGAATGTAGCCACGAAGTCGACCTCGTTCACTGGCGCATTCTTGAGCTCCTCGACATATTTGCTCGGGATCATCAAACGCTCCCCCAAAGGACTGGGAACGTACCACGGCCGACCTTTGAATTGCCGATAGCCCTCCTGTAACATGGTGATGGCATCGCTTCGAAACCTATCACGAGCCGTTTGGAGTGTTGCCTTTGGATTTTTGGAGTTGATGCAAGCAATAGGAGCATCAGCGTAGGTTTGACCTGCGACAAAAAGCTTCCAAACTGCGTAGATCGCCACCAGGAGAAGGGTTGCCACTAAGCTGATGATACTGGATGATACCTGACCCCAATTACCAATGAAAGACTTCATGTGGGGTTGGAATTTGCCAGCTATGATAGTAGTATTCACAAAAGTTGGAGTGATCGAGTCAACGAACTGGCGCGACATGGCGAGCGTGGACGAAAGATGACCAGCCATGGCGAAAGTTATAGTTCAGGAAGGAACAAAGAATATGCAAGTATCAAGATATTGGTTTTCTTTCTGGACGAGTAAGATATAAATCAAAGGTGTAATTAGCCAGCAAGGCTTGGTAGTTGAATTACTATTAGATACAGTCCGACTTCAAGAAATACGGATGCGCGGAATACAAGACCCATATTTGCACGGACTTACTAACACGAGCCTGATCCGGCTCGAGTCTCTATTCAGCAGGCCAGAAGCCGGTTCATAGAGAGGCAGGAACTTCTTCGGCACAGCCTCACGGGTAAACACCGTTACTGAACTAGATTTGGCGTTGTCATTTATGGCCAAAAATGGAAACCCTCCGACCCATAACGGGAAGACCCCCGTAGCTGAAGTCAATGGACATAGACAGCTAAGACACAACATATTACAGCTTTAGGTGAAATATGCTTGATGTCAGCCCGAGAAGCTGCCGCTATCAAAAGAGATCAAGAAAGACAAAATTGCTAAAACGTGATTGCTGTAGGGGAAATCGCAAGCCGCAAGAATAAACATGTGGCAGAAAGTACGATGATGGTAGCAGCGCCCTGTATTGTTTCGATTGAAGTATCTTCTACTCAAAGCTACTATGATGGCTATCAATGATGTGTTCGATAGCTAGTTGAGATGCCTCGACTGACGCTCATTGTTATCCATGACGGGCTCGGTGTTTTGACAGACAGCTCTATAAGACATAATGCTCAGTAAAGACTAATCTACAGTGACAAACTAAATCTTTCCATTGCAATTTCATGATGAGAAGATCGCTAATTTAAATGCTGTCTTGAGTCACATGAGGCTACCGATATGTATATAAAAGAATTCTGGTATTGATTTGATATGTATATTGGAAACTTACGCCTCGGAAAAACTCAAAGAAGAATAGTATATAAAACAAAACTTTGAACCCACCCTTGCCCAAAGGAAATACAAAGAATAATGTTCAAAACAAAAGGAAAATCGAAGCCACGACAACCCAAATCTCATTACTTGGTAATTTCACCCAGAACCTGACTCTTTTCAGCCACCTTGCCAGCAAGCGCAGTCAAAGAAGGGCTCTGCATGACATCAAAGATCGACACGTCGGCCTTTGTAGAAGAATTCAGCCAGTTTCGTATCTCGACAGCCACAAGCGAATCAACACCATATCGTGAAAGAGGCGCATGTACGTCAATCTCATCTTTAACCGATGAGAACATGTCGGAAATCTTGCCGACAATACCTGTCACAATCATCTCGGTGCCCTCTCTTAAAGTGGTAGCTGTGACAAGCTGCATTTTGAGATCAACAGCTACCTTAACACCAGCCTGTGACGTTGTAGTTGATGTGACTGGCTTCAAAACTGCGAAGCGAGGGTCATTTGCCCAAGGGGCATTATCCCACTCACTGCCAAGTATGCCTGTCACTATCTGTGCGGACTCGGTGTCACGCAGTGGCTTCTTGATAGCTGCTTCAACGAGTTCAAGAACCTCCTTCTCACCGAGCGCCTTGTATCCCAATTTGGCAAGTCGACCGGCAACGATTTCATTCTCGGTTAAGTATCCGATTTCTTTGACGGCGCCGAGGTCGATGGTGACCGAGGGGAGACCTGCTGCGGCACGGTGACGAGAAACGGCGTCCTCAAAGGCTCCTCCAGCTGCGTAATTGGCTTGACCCCCATTTCCACCTACACCGACGAAAGATGAGAGGATGATAAAGAAGGAAAGGGAATGGCGGATGAAGTGGTTATGTAGATTCCAAGTACCCATGACCTTGGGGCGCACTGCAGTTGTGTAGTCTTCAAACGACATCTGATCGAAAATAGTATCCTATCAAGATGTCAGAAGAGATGATCACTATTGATATATGGGATGACTTACTCTCAGGACCATAGCAGCTTGAATCACGCCGTCAACAGGAGCAGTCTCCTGTTCGCACTCCTCCACCACTCGCTGCAGATCAGCCTCGTTGGTAACATCGCAGCTCCGCACGCAAACAGTGCACCCAGCCGCTTTCAAGTCTTTGAGGAATACTTGCGATGCCTCAATCTGCTGTTCAGCACTACGTGAAATAAGGATTAGGTTTCTCGCTCCAAGGTGGATCAGGTGCTTGCTGATAGCCTGTCCAATTCCGCCCATGCCTCCGACGATGAGATAGCTGCGATCGGGCGACAGCTGGATCGAGAGCTCAGGCGAAACAACCTTGACCTGCTCAGCAGGTTTGACGAGGATGACCGTCTTACCCTTCTGTTGACCGGTTTGCAAATGTGTGAAAGCTTGCTCGATCTGAGACATGTCATATGTAGCAATGGGTTGAATTGGAGACACTTGGTCCTTCTTGACCAGAGCAACAACTTCTTTCAGCACCCGGTTGAAGTTGTTGGGTTGATGTTTGGCAAGGTAGACCGCGTCGATAGTAGCGAAGGAAGCCATGCGTTGGAAGGGGCCCATCTCAATACCGTGATTGGCCTGAGCATCATGTTGGCCAATTTGACAGAAGCGACCAAATGGGGCAATGCAGTGCCATGATTCGCGTAGGAGCTCACCAGACAAAGAGCTGAGAACCACGTCGACGCCTTTGCCATTGGTTAACTCCATGATGCCCCTTGAGAATGATGTATCTGAGCTAGAAAAGATATGCGTCGCAGGAATATCCAATGTCTTGGACAATAGGTAATGTTCTTCACGAGTTGAGACAGTCGTGACGACTTCGGCTCCTGCGAGTTTGGCTAAGGATATTGCTGCTTGTCCCGTGTCTCCCATGCCATTGTGGATGAGCACCGTCTCTGTTGGCTCTAGTCGAGCAAATTCATACAAAGCGCTGTACGCGGTGATGAAAGCAATAGGTAGCGTGACAGCGTCCTCAAAACTCAAAGATTCGGGAATTTTGGCAACATTCGTGATTGGCACGTGGACCAAGTTACCGTAAGAGCCTTGCAAGACAAGTGCACAAACGCGCTGGCCAACAGACAGGTCAGTAACGCTGCTGCCTATCCTTGTAATAGTACCCGCGACTTCGAGTCCCCTCACGGAGTCGTCGGTTTGGCCCAGTGTAGCTTGGAAGTCCATATCATTTGCACCAAAGGCCTGTGGGACGATCTCGACAAAGTCGACAGGTAGTGGCTCCCCACCAGTGTATGATGATCGGAAAGCGAGAGTGCGTTGATCACCTACGTAAATTGCCTCGAGACAAAGTTTCTTTCCGATCTCATGAAAAGGTTGCAGGGTGAAATCCGGCTCACCAGATCCAGTAGCGATCTCATCCATGTCGGGCCTTTCTACCAAGCGAGGTACCTGGATCGAACCACCACGCTCAGCATACTCGAAGTCCATGGCCTGAGACTCTACTGTAAGATCGAAAGTCGACTGCAGAACACGCGATATGACTGACGTATCCTCTGGAGTCCATGGGTCCCGAGTAGCTTCGAGGTCCAGAGAGACATATCGCTTGCCTGGATTTTCGATTCTAAGAACACGTAACAATCCCTGACTGAGGGCCAACAAGGGCTTCTCAGAGCCAATAGCTGCTCCCCGTGTGACCCAAAGTACGCCTTTGGATGTTAAAAGCATGGCCTGAAGCTGAGCGTACTTCTCAGCTGATAGGCCTGCCAACACGGGCTCTTCGAATTCGAGGAACAGGCATGTCTTGCCCGTTAGGTCGGCTGAACCTAGTTCCAAGCTCTCCAATCTAGAGCCAGTCAACTTCAAAACGTCTTCTCCGAGATTCGTGATCCATTGCGCAGGTGGCAGGCTACCAGAATGCACCACATATATGACCGAGTCGTACGACGCTGGAGATGAAGCTACCGCAGTGGACACCATGAAACTCGATGACTGATACTCTTCCTCCTCAAAGGCTGGCACCTCCAACTCGAGTGAGCTGAACCCAGAGTGCTGCAGAATACTATTCCAAGTTGTAACTGGCATAGTCGCGCTGTGCTTCCGGTCATCCTCTTCAGCCAACCACCAACCGGGTAAAACTCCATAGATTACTTGATGATCTAGAGAATTTGTCGTGTCCTCGATTATGATGAGCTTGCCACCGGGTTTAAGAAGCTTGCGAACATGAGCCATGGTCTTTGACATGAGCTTGGTAGCGTGGAGGACTCGACAAGCAATGACCAGATCATATGTCCCCGCTTCGAATGATTGCTCTGAAGGGTCCATCTCGAGATCAAGCTTGCGGTAGTTGATTCTGTCTCCAAACACTGAGAACCTCTCACGCGCAGTGCTGAAAAAACCAGCAGAAATGTCAGTAAAATCATAATGCGAGAACAGAGGCTCATTTGCTGAGTCGTCACCTGCTAGCGCCTGGAGACCCGCTTGCGTGCATCCACCAACACCAGCACCGAGCTCAATAATATTGGCGCGTGGACGCTCATGCGCATACATGGACAGATACTTCTTCAGATGCTCATGTGATCGAACAACCCTCATGTCTTCCTCGTAAAACTTGTACAGCAGACCACCTTCGAGCATGAGTTCAAGAGCAGTTACCTCACCCTTCAGAATAGGAACAATGTTCTCTCCAACTCTGCAAAGCATTTGACTGCTAACGCTGTGATTCCTGAGAGAGCTGACGAGGCTTTCTCGTTCCTCATCGCTTGCAAGAAGCCACGCAAGGCTCTGGGCTCCAAGCTCATTGAGCTTGGCGAGTTTATCTTGCTGGACCATCCAATCATAGAACTTTCGATGAGCGCCTGTTAGCTTGGCTATATCGGCTTCATCCAAGTTCTCTAGTGCAAGGCGGATGAAGTAGAAGGCTGCTATCTTCAAATCCGATAACGAGTCGAGATTCTCGTACTTCGAGACGCCAGAAAGCATTTTCTTGAGTTCCTCGTTGGGAGCGTGCGTAAGGCTAGGAGACCATCTGACAGTGGCACAAAGCTTACCTGAGCCTTCGTAAGCGTTCTCATTACCGGTGTCGCCCATAGCCTTGAAATACAAGTCTGCGATCTCGACGACAGGGATCTTGCGTAGCCCATCCCATGCCCAAGTAATGCTCGACGCCATGAAGCCACGCTGACTCGATTCAGAAATGTTTGTGAGGGCCTGCAATTGAGTTCCAGGATCACGTGGAGCGTCGGTGCTGACAAAGAGACTTCCGATATGCTGTGGAATCATGCCAGTAGTTTGATTCAACCCTGCCCCAGGAAGAGCTGTGAAAGCTGCTACCACGGTTGAGTCCAGTGTAGTCGGGTGCAGAACGTGTTCATGCTCATATTCATTCGGCATGAGCTTTGCCGTGTTTTTAACCCCGAAGCTCACCAGAGATTGTGACTCGCCGTCGGTTTCAACTTGAGTTATATTCTGAAAGATGGGACCATGTTGAACACCCAGACGATGGATAGACTCAAAAATCTTGCTGGGCTTGGCAGATATCTTGTTCTCGAATCTCATGTTGTCGAGTTTCTCAGCCATCCGTCTCTCCGGCTCACCGATGCTGGTGGAGGCAGATATAAAGCCACGACAATGATGAGACCACTCATCTGTCGTGGTAACAGAGCTGATCTGGAACTCATACCAACCCTCACAACCCAAGGTATTGTCCTTGTCACAGCTTCGGAGTTGCAACTGTGCCTCAATTCCTTCATTCGTATCTGGAATGATGAGTGCACTCGCGATGTCAATATTGCGAAACTTGAAACCCGTGATGGTACTGCCCTTGGTCTCCAAATGTTGACGAGCTCCTTCAATCGCCATACAAACATAGCCAGCAGCGGGGTATATGACAGTGGACTGGACCCTATGGTCGGTGACCCATGGGAGTTCCTTTTGTCGGATGATGTGTCGCCAAGTTGGAGTCGATGGGTTCGTGCCAACAACTCTAACGCCGAGTAGATCATGGTCAGGATATTCGCGCAGGCGATGTTGACGGTTCAGTCTAGGCTCATACCAATAACGCGTCTGGTGATTCCAAGGATATGATGGAAGGTCATGAAGGGTTGGGAGGCGAGATGCTCCTGAGGGAAAGTTGACTGCTTCTAGGTTAACTGGAAAGCCCTTGGATACCAATACGGCGGCGAGGTTCTGCATTGTCATCACGGCATCTTGTCCCCGGGTGAGACAGGATGCATACTGAACTCCGAGACCTTTCAACTCTGGAGTCTGAAGGATCTGGCGAATTGGTCCGGATAAAGCACCGTGGGGGCCAATCTCAACGACGATATCAACCGACTTCCTGGATGGGTCGGACTCGGCGATGGTAGTGTCGATGCACATATTAGTGAAGCTGTCAAGAAATTCAACTGGCTTGACCATGTTTTCAACCCAATGAGAAGGGTCAAGATCTTGTGCCTTGGCGATCCGCTTGCCAGTCGTAGGAGATGAGAAGACGATACCGCCAAAGTCTCCATCGTTGGACATCCTCTCCATCAAGTAATCCAAGTAGTAGTCCGCAAAGACCTCCATGTGTTCAGAATGATACGCAGCATCAACCTTGAGTCGTCTCGCAAATATGTTCTGGCGCTTCAGTTTGACGTCAAGCTCCACGATAGCGCTTACATCTCCCGAAAGTGTCACGCTAGATGGACTGTTGACGCAAGCAACGACGGCTTTAGCCGTCGTTGCTTGCGTCAA
>JABKKP010000472.1:0-36864 GCA_013624355.1 Fusarium caatingaense
TCATGACTCAAAGCCCAAAGCACAACAACAAAGTTGTGCACTTACACTATCATGGTCGGTGCAACGCGACAACGAATTCGAGGCGTACGGATACAACAGCATGATGATGTAAAGGGCCCGTTGTAACTTGATGCGCTGACGACAGTGTGTGGGCTCCTCTAGTCTCTAGCCTCTACCTCTAGTCTCTTGGTGGCTTTGGGCTTTGAGTCATGACTGGGATCGGATATTACATTACCTGACCCTGCCCATTACTGGGGACCCCTGCCACTCTACCCTGACAATTGAGATGCTAGAGCCCTGGCTCTTGGAGATCGTCTTTACTACCGGATGGTTAGGCGAGCTGGCCCTTGTTCATATGCGTCGGCATCCATCTCATCTGATCTGGGCACCTGGCTCTTGGTGTTTATGTATTCAACGTCACGTGACACAAAACAACTTCATTGGGCTTGAGAAAGATTGGGCTGGTTCAGGTCTCAAAATCGTGCAGACGTTCTCTGCGCATAAACTTGATGCATGTGATGGAAAATGGCAATCCCACGTGTTGCCGTAGTTGATCGTCAAGCCGCGTGATGATATGCGCCTTAACCTTGGCATGAGAGGAGCCTGCATCCTCCCTTGCATATCACTATCACCGCAACTCACCCGCCTATGCTCATGATGATGCTCGCCACGCTGAGTTTGGAGCTTAGCTTCTTACCATGCTCCCCAGCCAAGAATATGCGACTGTCTATGCATATCTAATAAGCCTCCGAGAGCTGCGACCTTTGTGCCCTTTACCCGTGCTAATTGTGAATGGCCTTGACAAAGGAAAATTATGCAGTTCCCCCCTCCAACGCCTGTAAAATGCTTGGGACTATATATACCCTCTCTATCTTGATAATACGGTATCACATGCCGCCGCTCCGTATGCGGCTCTATCGCTTCTTTGGTACAAAGAGACTTGGCTTACCCTTCTTGCGAGATGGAGGCGGTGGACCAGGTGGACGTCTGGTTTGCTAAGTCTGGTGTAAGTAAAATATATGACTTAATTGTGTGGCCGTTCAACCTACCTGGTTGTTTCCCTCATGAGACTGGCGAGGTCCTGGATTCGAAGGTCCAGTCGGTATCGCTGGGCCAGTCGGTATCGCTGGGCCAGTCGGTATCGCTGGGCCAGTCGGTATAGGGAGACTAGCCGGTATCGAAGCGGGTGGCCTTTCTGGAGGCGCCAATCCCATTACCGACATCGCTGAAGGATCTGTAGGTGCCTTCGGTGGCCGGGGCTTTTGTCCAAATTTGCCCATGAGACCACCGCCTCGAGGTTTGTTATCACTCGCTATCTATATCACTGTTAGCTGATGAATGTGTTGCCAGGCCTTCTGATTGTTGACGCACCTTTTTGGTCACTGGCTGGTTCGTTTCCTGCCCATCATGTGGCCTCTTTCTCACTTCTCCCGGATGTTTGCTTGAAGAGGTATGAATAACGGGAGGTCCAGCAGATCGTGGTACGATCCCTAATTCTTCGTTTCCTCCAATACCGGGTAGTTGGGGCGATGCTGTTAACTTCTGAGCTGCCACGCTGTTTGGCGAATTTGAGCGGGAGGAAGCCAGCGAAGACGTTGTATGTGGTGCGTCTCGCATCGAGACCTCTCGATCTTGGCTTTTGGGTGGCGGCGGAAGGTAGGCTCCAGGTTTAGCTTTCTCCAGAGGTTTCCTGAACATTGACAAGATGTCACCCTTGGTGTAACGGTCTCTGGACTGGGCATCTTCGATAAGCTTTTTCCAGAACTCACCCTGAACAAGAGCTCTCGAGTCACCAAGAATCCAGAGGGATGACTTCGCACGAGTCAGACCGACATTCATACGTCGAATGTCAGTCATAAAACCGATACCACCAGTAGAGCTAGCACGAACGCAAGAGAAAATAATAATCTCACATTCGCGACCCTGAAAAGCATCTGTCGTGTTGAACTCGATGATGTCCGTGATACTCTCGCCGTATCGCGATCGGAAGCGGTTCCTTAACTCATAAAGCTGAGCTTTGTAAGGCGTAATGATACCAATCTTGCCTGTCAAGTCACACTCGCGGTATTCGTTGCTGAAGCGGTCATACATCTGCAAAGCAACATCTAACTCCTTGGTGTTGACCAGGGACTGTCCTCTGTGACCTCGCTCCTGGACACCTTGGACATCGAAGAAGCGGTAAGGTCCAAGCAGCGCGCTCTGGTGCCAGGGCTGTTGCCGGAGTTCGTGCATATTTTGGCCATCAGCAAGTTGCCCTTCATAGAACTCACGACTTGGGAACATGCTAATTTCGGGGTGCATACGATACTGCATGTCGAGCAGGTGAACCCAGTCAGGGTGGTTTTGCTGCATACGGACGAACAAGCTTTGATCATAACCGAATTTCGCTGCTGATTGCGACAGAACTGTCGGGGGGAGCTGTTTGGGGTCACCAACAAGAATACACTTGTAGCAACCATACTTGAGGGGAATCAAGGCACTCAACTCCACACACTGAGCAGCTTCGTCGATGATGACGGTTTCGAACTCGACATCCAAGTTTCGAAACATTTCATGGCCACTACCACTCAGAGTCGCGCACAGGACCTGGGCGTTGTTCAAAATCTCTTGCTGGACTTGACGGCGGCGTAGTTCCATCTCTCGGGCTACGGAATTACCGCTGCTCTTATCAGCATCGATTTGTTTGCCAATGTCTATCTGGCGTTGTTTCAACGCATCGTATTCCCGGGAATGTTTGTTGTAGAGTGTTCGATCCTCTTGGGTTTTAGATGCTTCCATGAGTGGTCGAAGAGCGGTCAGTTGCTCTTTGATCTTTCCGGCATCCTCATGAAGCTTCTCGCGGTTGGCCTTTGCCTTGTCCTTGGTTTGGTCGCCCTCCATGCGGGCCTTGACAAGTTCATCCAGAGTCACGTCTCTTACGGCGGCGTTGATAGCGTCGCTGCGGCCAAGTCGTAGCACATTGATACTCTTGGTCTTTCCCGAAATTGTTTTAACTCCAGCTTTCAGTCGCAGTACCAGTTCGTCTACAGCAGCGTTGCTGGGTGCGCAAACGAGAAGCTTTTTCGATCGTTTTTGGTTGCTTGCCGACTGCAGGCCTGTCGGGCGTAAGGGGACGCCCATAGGGATACCTTGATTGCCCGCTTGACTAAGTTGTTCAGAGAGTAAAGTGCCAACCATGGCCACAATAGTCTTGGTTTTTCCAGTACCAGGTGGACTGCTCATGTTAGCTTTGCAAACGATTGTACCCAAGTTACTTACCCCTGAATAAGAGTGAAACCGTCATTATCATGTGCACCAAGAACAGCCATAGCTTGTCCGTGGTTCAGAGAATAATTCTGCATGCAGTTGCCCACTTTCTCCTCGTCATATCGAAGAATAGGAGACGGCTTTGCGTTCAAAATCTCGTCCATCAAGTCGTAGTACTGCAGACTTTCCAAAGCAGCATACTCTCGCTCGATTGTAGTCATGTTGGTAATTTTGACCCCGAACACGGTCGCATTGGGAATCAACACGTTGGTCATAAGGTTGTTTCGAGAAGCCACACGATACGTGACCTCAATCAACTCTTTTTTATAGGTGATACGATGCACTCTTGCCAGGCAATGTCGAGCTTCTTGATCTCCTAGTGGGTTTTCTGACTCAGAAACCAGAAGAATGTCACCTTCGGAAACGCCACGCTCCCTGTTTTGCATTACGGGCATGCTGAATGTCGCTTCCAGATAACTGTCAACACTGGCACGACTGACAATCTTCATGCCAAAGGGTTTAGATGTTATTTCATCTTTAGCTGTGACAAATGACCGCCAGGCTTCCGAGGCCAGCAGCGGAAAGAAGGTGTCTTGGTAGAGTTTGGGGTTTGAATACTTGGTAGCAACCTCGGATGCAGCTGGACCGTTAGGAGGGTCGTTGCCACCGTGGAAGATATCCCAAGACAAGATAGTGTTATGTAGCCGATCCATAGGTGGAATCAACCTCGCTCTCATCTCTTTGACTGAGCGCTGCTGTCTAACCTTCTTGACGGGCCTACGAATCATGTCTTGCATTGCTTTCGAAAGACGCTTCTCGGCCTCGTCCATGGTTTTCTGTCCTCCAGTGCTCAGGGCAGCAAGTTCGTTATCGGCGTCTTCTTCATCCTCTTCGTCCTCTTCAGATTCATCTTCCGAACTGTTGACCATTATCTCGCTCCTGCCATGATCTTTTCCACTGAGGCCGAGACCAAGTAAGCCCGAACCCTCACCAGGCACGGTCTCTCCTCTGAGAGCTTTGGCCTTTGCGATAGCTGCAGCATCCCGCTTCGCCTTTTCGAGCTTCTCCCTTTGTCTACTCTCTTTCAACGCAGAGATAGCTTTTTGATCAGGCGCCTTGGGCTTAGACCTAAGCATAGCGTTGGGCTTTGCTTTTGACCTTGCCTCCCCTTTGGCTTTCTGGGCATCGAGTTGCTTAAGAATAGGGCTGTCAATAGATCTACTAAGGTCGAATACATCGTCGCGGTTGGACCTGGAAGACGGTGTTGTAATTGTACCGTGGGATGAGGTGCCGGATTTTGACCAAGCATCGATCTTGCTCTGTTTCTTGGCAGCATCCTTGGATTTGGCTGAGGGGGGTCCTCTCTGGGCAATTCCCAGCTGAAAGATCTGTATCTCATCGTCCGTTTGTCCAAGAGCTTGAACAAGTTCTGCGCGTTGTTGGTCGGTCATATTTGTGGATCTGACGTACTTGCCGGGTACACTCGTAGGCAAGCAAGCATCCGTAATCAGCTTGCGTGAGGCAGGGGCTATCTCGAGTTTGTTTTCTCGGAGACGGGTCAGAATTTTGCAGATGACTCGGACAGTGACATCGACAAGCCACTTATCCTTCAGGCGGATCATGATCTCCATGCCAGAAAAGTACTGCTTCGGGGCACTAAGGATTGAAGTCATAGTGTCCTCTTCGCTCTTATTCAAGGCTTTGGAGATAGCTGAAGTGATCAACCCATCTTCCGCCACTAGGGCTTCAGCTAGTTCCATGATTTCTCGACAGAACTCGGTCATTACGGCGTTCTGTATGTACCGAGACCATCCATCGATGTTTCTGCATGCAGTAGACACAAATCGCCATTGTTCGTTCCACCAACGCAATACTTTGGCGGCTGACATGGATCCAAGGGTTTTGACTCGCAAAACTCCGGTGCTGCGATCAGTCAGCCCACGAAGGATGTCTCTACTCATGTTGAGGATCGGACGAATAGGGCCCCAGGGGTAAGGGGGTTTCAGGACTCGTTCCAGAGCCCATACTATGGATGATAGCGTTTGATCGGGATGAAGCTGGGACATCTGCTCAAAAGCGCCACTCTGAGATAACTCCCCAGTCCAGTTCTTGAGCAGTTCCACAGCTGCTTCAGCAAGCGCTGATTCTCCATGGGTCGATAGTGTTATAGTGCCCTGGAATGCGAGGCGATCGTTGAAAAGGGTGTTCAGATCCGTTGCATCCAGATCTGATACTCGGCCCAGGAGGTTTCCAAGGATTTCGACCGTTTCACCCAGGGTCTTGTTGAAGCTTTTGCTCGAATCGCTCAGTTGGTCGTTGCCCTTCAGAGCTCTGACTTGCTCAACACCAACCAGGGGTTCTAACGATAGGATGATGTCTCTGGCAAGGTCAATCTTCTCATTTGACACATCAAACATCTCAACAACGCCTTGCCAAAAAACCTTGGAGTCTCTGGTGACAGCGGACTGAAGCTGTTTGCCATCAAGACAAGCCGAATATTCCTCTGCAAATATCTTCATATCCAGTTTCATGGCGGTTTGCATGGCCTTCCTAGCTGCGCTTGCAACTTGAAAAGTTTGCCAGCCCTCCTTTTCTTGTCCGGGCTCGCGCAAGTTTCGGAGTATAAGGTCTTTGTACGTCATGACCAGGTTGAATGCACAACAGGCGTAGAGGTGAGTGGTTCCTGCACCAATCTTGGTCTCTTGGTCTACAAACGTTGACATGGTGAGCTGCAAAGCATCGAACCCAGCTCGAACGCAAGCCGCACGACCCGGTTCTCCGATAGCCTGGTCCTTGGCAAGGGTCTCGAGCAAAGTATGCATTAGGCCATCGCAAGCATCATATCTATGATCACGTTGGATGGATTGTAGCCATGGGTTCACCCAAGAGGTAGGGAATGGAACATGAGATGAGCCACTGTCAAAGCCAGTCCAGCAATTATCCAGTGATTGGCGAAGCAAGTTCTTGTAAACCCGACTCTTCAAGACTAGATCCGGAATCACAGTAGGACGAGCATCGCCAATTACATCCCAAAAGGCCCTGGGCGCTTTTTTAAAGAAGTTTGTCAGGACAATGATGTTCGAGACCAAGACGCCTTCTGCGGGGCAGTCTTGGATGTGACGAAAGAGAAGATCGTATATACCAAAACTTCCGGGCTTGAGCTCTAGATTCCGCAGACGTTGAAGGATGACATCTGCGCTTAGGGTTCTCATTATTTCGTTAAAGCTTTGCCAGAATTGCTCGATATCAGGCCATGACTCTGGGGTGTTAGGGTCTCTTCTACTGATATCGTCAATGGCTCTCGAAAGACCACCACTTACAGCCCAGTCGAACTGGTCCAGGGTCATGGCGTTACTGTCGAGGTTCTGGTAGTTATTTGTCGCCCAAATGCGTCTGTCTTGATTTCTGAGATCAAAAATGAAGTATGTCATTCCAGGAAGGGGTTCCTTTGTTCCAAGTTTAAGGCCAGTCTTTCCTTGAAGACGTTGAAAAACAAACTGAAATGTGGTTCGTCGCTCTGGATCCTCCATATAAGGCATGCAGCACAATGCCTCGTAAACGGAGATGTGAACCTCTGGTAGATGTTCACCAAGTTGCGATTTCTTGAAGACAGTGCCCGCTGACAATATCTTTTCAATAAACGCCTTGGCCCATTGTAGACTCAAATCGATGCGTTCGATATCTTTGCGTTCAAGCATGGACTGGATATCGGCGACCACTTCTTCGTTCCAACGATCTTGAAATTGTTGCAACAGGGCCCGGCGCTTCATGTGCCAATTGTAAACACAGTCTGAGCAATGCTTTAGGCAAGCATTGAGCCGCTCTTCAAGCTGTTCACCCCATTTTCCTTGGCTGGATCGATCATAGCCAAAAATCAAACAGTTCCAGTATGTAATCTCCAAGCGTTCACGTCCTTGTTCGATTCGCTTCGTCTTTTCTTCCGGTGTGATTGTCGAGTCGGGGTCGTCTTGGATTCTGTAGATTTCGCCGTCTTCATCGGAGACACGAGGACATAGCAGATGACATTCATCATCAAAGGTTTGAATCTTGTCGTACCACTGGCTGAGTTCTTCGTTGAGAGCCATTATGAGATTCTGAGTTTACTGGTGCGTTTGCGCATCTCACGAGATCGTGTCTAGGTAGGCTAAGGTCTTGGGGGTTAAACGGAATGCTGGTTTTGCATCAGAAGGACAGCAAAGGTTGTCTCGGGCGAGAAGGGCGCAATGCGAGGTGAAGTATTTATGAAAAGGTTACCAGATCGATTCTGGGCGTTGAAACCTGCGACGTCGTAGATTTTTCGGTAGTAGGTGTGGTAGTCGAATTATGGTTGAGAATAAAAATCGATGTCGGCATCAAAAGCCCGTTGCTAGGGGCACTTTCAATTTTGAAATCAAACAATCCGTTCAAGGGTTTGTCGATGGCAGTGGGAGGTAAAGGAGTGATGTAGGTAGCTAGGAGAAAATAAGTTAATGTAAGCGGATGAGAACTCTCGTGCCCTACCAAAGCCTTTGTTGACCAGCAAGTGATGAGCATGCGACATGCGATGCAGGAGAACGAATGGGATTGACTGGAAAATAGTTGGGTAGATGAAGCTTGGAGTTCGATGGAGACGGCCTTGGTTCCAGTTTCTAGGTATGGATGCTTTGACGCGCCTGACTTGCCGCGCTCTGCAGGGGGTTTAATGAGTAAGGTGGGGGGTGCCTTTGTCGTTGGGTAGCCGAGCCACTAGGCTCCTATCTATGGTGTAGGTGGTTGAATTCTTTGTTCGATGCCTACTAGTAAATTAATAGAGCCCGAGGTTGTTCACGTTTCGATGTTACCTAGATTGTATTGTGCGCTTATTCAACCCTATCACATAGTATATAGCAGAGAAGGTTTGCAAAAAAAGAAGAAGAAGAAAAGACACAATAGCACTCTTTATACACAACCTAACCTAAATAAAACCTAAGTCATCCACTGCAGTGATTCAGTTAATCACTGTCCTCTTCCTTCAAAGCTTTCTTTGACCCTCCTTTACCTCCATACTGCCGTTTACCTGTTCTCTCCATAAGCCCATCAAGAGGACACTCTGAGTTTTTCCACTCCTCACTTCCTTCGCTCGTGTTTGCTCTGCAGCGGATGCAACTTCGTCCATGCTGAACAAACAGTTTATGGAGCCCATACTTCAGGTGGTCAGGTATACGAACTTCCAGATGGCTGAACGTTTGATCTCGTGTGGCTTTGGGTGGTATCCATTTCAACCATCCACTGATGCGGTGTACATGTGTATCAACTGCGAAGCTGGGCTGCTGTAGACAAAAGAGAATAACACAGGACGCTGTTTTAACACCAATCCCAGGAAACTTGGTGAGAGTCTGCATCGCTTCGTCCGGGGCCATCCCATGTATATGGTCTAATGAGAGAATCTCCTGATCTGTCTTCAGGATCTCTAGGTCTTTTTGACCTTGTGTTTTTCCATCTGCCCCAGACATCCCTGATGATTTGCCTCCCTTCTTCTCTTTCAAGAATGCCTCTCGTCGCTTCGTGTTCTCTTCGTAGACCAACTCCAGGATTGCTTTGATGTCTTTGCCTTTTACCTGAGCCAGGCCACCGGTTTTGATAGACTCGACGATAGTGGGTAGAGGAGCAATTCTGACTTTGTTCCAATCCACACTGCCCTTGCCAATCCCTTTATCGACAGTTCCAAATGTGCTCACCAGTCCCCGAAATGCTGCGCTTGAATTGCGGTTGGACGTGTTTGCGCTCAGACGAGTTCTGATCAACGCATCTAGGACAGACGGAACCTCCCCGCAGCCTGAGACTTCAAGAGACGGTGCGGGTATCTTTTCGGGGGCTTGGGCTTCTCCATGGATTTTGGCCAGTCGGTAATAGACTTCTTCACAATCTCCGGCCGATGGAGCTTTCCATTCGGCGAAAGGTGTGATACCAGGGGTCAGACCATATGGGTTCTCCTTCGTCTTCTTGACCGTCTTTCGGACTGGCGTTTCCATCGCCACATTGACGTCTTCGTCCTCATCTTTGGCCTCCTGCTTAATTGATGAAGACTTGCCTGAATTCTTTGCTATGACTTCCGCGCCGGCCCCCTCGTCTGACTCGAGATACGAAGATTTAGCGGCAGCTCGCCGTGGTCGCAATAACCTCCGAGTCGTTGACTTTGTCTCTTCAGGTGATTGTGGATTCAGAACTTCGGTCTGTGGTTGGTTTTCAGGGGAAGCCTCCTCTTCCTTGACTTTCTCGGCTGATTCTGTCAAATCCTCTGGTGGGGTCGGGATCTTCCCAGCATTCTTTTGACGTGGGCGAACAGGTCCAAGATTATGTGGAAGTTCGTCAGGAGACTCTTCTTTTATCTGCTTTTGGGCACTTGTCTTCTGCTTCTTTTCTGGGACATCCTTAGAGCCAGTGGCTCCACGTTTCCGTAAGGCCCGCGCAGCCATTGTCAACTGTGCTGAATGAAGATATACGCAAGAAGGATAAGAGGCTTGACGTGGTGTATGTTGGTAACAAAGATTATGCGGCAATCTAGAAAGTCTAGCGATGGATAACAAACAAGTTCTTTTCATCACCTGAGATAAATAAGCAATAAGACAGCATCCCTCATTTTGACTTATTTTGCATTTGTAGCACCTTTTTAGTTGGCTTCGCAATCATGGTTGATCGCATCAATGACCTCAACAGTCGAAACAAGGATCGCTGATATGAATCCACTAAATCTATCAGGTAGGTACTAAGGTAGTACCTACCTCATAATACGCCATGGATCGGAGCTGCCCTGACTAACCCGATTAGGCACAGCTCAGTCCATCCCAACATCCGTCATCTAAGCCAGGCCACTTTACCCTATAGTCTAACGAGGTCGCATCAAGTATTAGAGAATACCACCAAGTAATGGGCCATGTATAATTATCTTAGATAGCCCGAGGCCTCCAAGGTGATAGCATACTTTAGAGGTCCTGCTGAGTGAGGTAAGCTATCAAGATTTTTGATGACTGTTGGTTATTCCGTCATCGGATTCAGTGCGTTTGTCACGAGATCATCAAAATGCAAGGAGAATATCATGAGGAAAAAGAAAAGTACAGAAAAGAAAAGAAACGAACGTTGATAACAAGGCTAAGGCTAACACAAAATAAGTTCATCTTGTATTCTCTTATCATTTATACAAACTGTTTTCTCTTCTTAAAGGCAAAGATATTTACTACAGTGAGTCATTAATCACCTTTCCCTTGGCAAACGAATGACAGTATTCACACTGAATACCCCAGGTGGTTAACCCATAAGGTATTAGCAAACCGAAGGTATGCTTGGAAAGTCTTTAAGTGTGGCACTTATCATGGGGGTCAAAATAATAGCAATGCCATCACTAGTCTTATCGTTGGACGGTAGCCCAGGTAGCCTCCTTTCACATTCACTACCTTACCTATGGAGACTCTAGGTAATACCTACCTACTTACCTACCTAGGTAATCGGCAAGCTAGTAGGTATGGGTGTGACAACAGCCAGTCTCTCGGTAGATCCTTGTGCTCAGATCTGTATAAAATAGCCCGTGTTGCACCTGTAGCGGACACTTGCAAGTAGCAGGACCTGTTTTTGCAGTGCCTGGCGGTGTTGGTAGATTTAAAACCGACTTGACTTCTACTATTGGTGACGTATAAAGATATCTGGATGGCCTATAGAGGGATTGGACCAGGTCTCCTAAGTGCAAAGAGAATGCATCTGAGTTACTGCTTGCTCTGCCAACACAAACCAGTGTTTCAACTGTAGTGGTTACCTTCAGATTTTATAACGGATTCCACAAGACAAACAGCCTAATTCACACTGCACGGACCATACAATCCGAGGTAAGATTTACGCTGCCTTGCGTGTGGAGGAGCCTGAATGCAAGCAAGGTCTCTCTAGGGTCTCTCAGGTAACTTCTTCGACCGGACCTCCCTACCCTCCACTCTGCGCAAACACGGGGTTTCCTTGAACCTTTTCTCACATTTTCCCTCCTAATCCCCTCCCCGAGAGAATGTACGAAACCTTTGCCTCTTTCACCCGGAAATATACAGGCGGCTCACAGCATAACACAGTCCTTTTCGCCTCAGGCTTAGCCCACCTCGCATAACATGTCGGTAACATGTATCGACCTCGAGCGACAAGAGGAAGTCGAAGATGTGATCTTTTTGGCAGAGAAGCCAAAAGAGGTTCCAGGACTCAGAAGGCGTCTTTCCTCGTGCACACTGGATGACGGTCGCAACGGCGGAGGTGACGAGAGCATTGATCTCACCTTGGATGCTTCAGTCTTCGGTTTTCTTCGCCAGGGGGAACTGCCTTTGGAGCGGATACGGATAAAAAACACTACGGTGCAAGCATCATCATTCATACAGGTTCGGAGATTTTCCTCTGGAAAATATCACGTTGATTATGTCCTGGTCAAAGCGGTGATCCGCTGCCAGCTCACGAACATGATCAAGATCCGTGGCACACCCTTCATAAGAGCCCGCTCAGCTTGTGCAAAGCTACCCAAGAAGAAGAACGAATTGAGTATGCTAATTTACCTAGACGAAGGAAAGAGCGAAGAATACGTTGATATTGCTCCAGCCGATGTTATCCAGTTGTGCTGTCTAATCATCACCAACGCCCTCTATCCTAAATTTAATGGACGCTTTTATAACCCTCATTACCCAAGAGAGGGAGACCACCCGCGGGAGCAGTCTACACACCTGACCTGCCGCTAGAAGCTTGAGGTCTGTTTAACTGGACAAGGCAGTCGCCGGAAAAGAACTGAAGAGGCCCTTATTCACATCCATTCGACGGAAGCACATACACAATTCAAAGTTTTCGACGAAGTGCTTCGCAACCGCTGGCGAGGAAACACTACTAGAGGAGGGTCTTGGCTTCCTTCAGCCCCAAATAACAGTATCGATCTAGAGTCAAACGATACAGACACAAAAGTCCGGAGCCGCGGCCAGAAGTATACCATGTTTGACTCATGCTCAGGCGCCGGAGGAGTATCTCGAGGTGCTCTTATGGCTGGGTTCAAAGTCCAGTATGCTATTGACAAGGCACCAGAAGTCTGGAATACTTACCAGACCAATTTTCCTAATACTGAACTGTTTCGAATGCCTCTTGACCAGTTACTCCTGGACCCTCACATCGGCCACATGAGAGTAGATGTGCTGCATTTCTCCCCGCCATGTCAATTCTTTTCGCCGGCACACACTCATGCGTCTGTACATGACGATGAGAACATCTTTGCTCTCTACGGATGTAACCAACTGCTACGGAAGCTCCGACCACGTATTATCACGGTTGAGCAAACCTTTGGGATTACCCATGACCGCCATGAAGAGCATTTCCATGCCTTCATCCAAGACTTCACCCAGCACAATTACTCAATTCGTTGGAAGGTTGTCAGACTATGTACTTGGGGTGCCGCACAAGACCGCAAGAGATTGATTTTGATCGCTGCTGCGCCCGGTGAAAGACTGCCACCTTTTCCAGCGCCGACACACGGCAACGGAGACGGTTTGATGCCGTACAACACCATCGGGAAAGTCCTCAGGGGACTTCGGCCTGGAGATGATCTTCATGACCTTGATAACGTCCAATACTATAACCCCGAGAGAGCACCCTACGACCCAGAGCGCCTTGCAGGGACGATCACCACTAGAGGAGGAGATCTTTACTATCCTGATGGCTCGAGAAGGCTGACCCTTCGCGAGCTTGCAAGCATGCAAGGGTTTCCTAAATCCCATCGTTTCCTGGGAAATATGACCTCCATCAAGCGACAGATTGGGAACGCCTTCCCACCGACAGCAGTGCGTGTTTTGTATAAACACATCGAAACGTGGTTGTTGAAGGAAGACGGTATGATTTCTGACGATAGCTTCGACACCATTGTTATTGAAGACGATACCGAGGCACCAACTCGAGTAGGTGAACCATCAGATCACCGAGGACGCCCATTCGAGATGATGGAGGTGGACATGGCGCAGAGAAGTAGTCAGGGTCGCTGGCAAGCTGAGGACATGGTGATTGACTTGACCTGAACATCGGGAAGCCGGGTGTATGGGGAAGGGATAGGAGGAAATTTGAATGAGTGACTGTATTTATGAAAACTTGGAAAGGGTTTTCATGAAAGAACGGAGCTTGGTGATATTGGAGGGCCAAGTATTGTAGCGAGAGCGAGCTTACTCGGATAACTGGGTGTAGGGTGTTGGCTTATACACATTCGTCCATAGTCGTTGTCATGAATTCAAGTCTTGACTGTATCAACGCTTCCAATTGAATATGAGAACTATAGTATTTCGTAAACAAAAGGGAAAAGAACAAGACCTTGACGTTCATAGGTGATAGAGTCCAGCCAAAGTAACCGACAATCAGTTTTTGCTCAGTCTTATAGAATTCGAGAACACATCTCTGGATAAGCAAGATCGTAGGTTGATACGTTTTCTCCATTCGGCCGTCAGCCAAGCTCTTTAGGAGGTCTGAGGGTTAGAGGCAGTATCTAATGCTCATGACCCGTGTATGTGCTTGAAATTTATTTTCCCGGACGCATCATCACCTTGAGCTTTTGCCGTAGGCAGATGCCCCTTTAGAGGAAGCCCCTTGCCAGTGAATCACTGCCACATAACGTTAGCTGCTCATCAAGGTGTCAGAAGAACTGCCCGGCCACCGAGAGAATAAGAGACGAAATAACTAGGCCATCTTATGCGAAGTTGGGCTAGCAATTGGGATACTTTATCTGTAGCATACGCCTTGGAGGATAATTCTTCTGACACCCACCTGCTGCTATGCTTCCACATTCAGAATATTCAAGACCGCGCTTACACTCTTGCTTTGATCTCATCAATCGAGCTGCCGGCTCCTGCAGCTGTCAGGCAGTGTTGACGGCTGGCAACATACGGCAGGTGCAAACGCCTATCCGCTTTCCGCTTTCCACTTTCCACTTCCCGCGACTGCTGCCTGCCTTCCTGCATGCCTGCCTACACGGTCTCTCAAACTTCCTCCTCGATGTTTGTTCTTCTTGCATTTCAATCTCCCCACAGCTTTCTTCAGCTCATCGGTGCAACACTTTATCGAGCAGCAAAGGTGTTGCGTGTAAAGGATCACGGAAGCTATCTTCTTTGGCACAGCCTTCTCTTCGCTTTCGTCACTTTCTTCGCTTGGCTCGTCTTTACGCTTATTAGCCATCGTGCCTATTTGGCCTTCTTCGTGGCTTCACTGAGGCTGCTTAACCATTTCAAGATCTGGTTCCGGACCCTATTGTGTTCACCCGTCTCTTTGGACAGACAAATAGGAAACACGGTTGATGCACCCTGTGTTGCACAGGCTCTTCACCATGCCTGCTGCGACAACACCATCCCCTCGGCCTTTGTTGAAGGTAAGTACAAATGAAGTTTGGATGTGCCGTGCGGTCATTGACGCTCAACTTGAACAGCCACTCCCACCGCTTTGCACTTTGTCGAAGTCAGAATATGTACACCGGCATGAGCAAGGTACTCTCATCGAACAGAAGAACGAGCTAGAAGTCCTGCTCCGCTTCAATGAGCAGCGAACACTCTTCAAAGCCTGGCCTGTGGCCCCGATTTCGGTTCTTAATACCTCGTTTCAAGTCTCGTGGCTAGTTCTCGTGGTGATTCCGAAACAATCGGAAGGCCTTATATTCCCCAGCCTTGAGGACAACTTTCACATCGATTTCGAGAGTAGAGTTGAGATGCCGAATGGGACATTCTCCCTGGTAAACCTACCTGCCACCCGCATTGTTAACCCTTACGAAGATACAGACCATCCCGTCGGTATGGGAGTAGCAAATTGTGCAGCCTTCAAGGTCGATGTTTGCAGATCATGGAAAGATGAGGATGGTCAGCAAGTGAGCATTGACCTGATGGCAACAAAACGAATTGCTTCTTCTCTTGATGATTTTGAGAACATCTGTTTAGATGAAGCGAAGCAACAAGAAATTACAATTACTTGGGATACGTACTCGACTACGTTCGAAGCCGAGCTGGCAGCCCTACGTCGACTAACAGAGGACTGCCAGCAGGAAAGCCGCCATGTCAGTCAAAAGTCCAAGGCAGCATTTGAGATGATTCTTGATCTGAGAGGTTCCGACAAGACCTTAATCGATCTTCATGATTTCTTCCCCCATCTAAAGAACCCAGCGGCACAAGAGCACAGGATTCGTTATGATATCATTCGAAGGTACAGATCATTCAATCATGATCACCTCGCTGCATTCAAAGGATTGACTAGAGTTCCAAATGGTCTTTACTTTGTCAACGGATGTCCCGGCGCAGGGAAGACTGAGTGGAACATGGTCGTCTCTGCTCTTCTTCAGTCCAAAAAACGCCCTGGCGCTAAAAGAAGAAGCCCGATCCTGTTCTTAGTTGATTTGAACAAAACGGTGGACGACGCAGCTGACCGTTACTACAAGTTGTGCAAAGAAGCCAAGTTGGACTTGCGCATTGTTCGAATGCATGGCTGGCCGTATGAAATCAAGAACAGCTCAAAGTTGAACACCGGCGGCTCTGGTCAGAATGGCAATGACGACCAGCAAGGAACAGATTTTACAAAGAAATTTCTTGCTACGATGAATATCAACAAGGCCGTTCAGATTGGACGCAATCCCAACAAGGCACCGACATTGGACGAAGCCGCTTGGGAGTACTATGAAAAGCACAAAGACGGTGGCTTTCTATCACTGAAGCGAGTTCTAACGAGAATGGAGGCTGGCGAAGTCCTGGGTCATGACAACTGGAAGACACTAAGGACGCAAGTCACAAAGCTCTACACCGCATATCTGAAGCAGACGGATTTCGTTGCCACGACGCCTGTAGCTGTGTACGGTAGCTTCACAAAGTATTACAAACCGGACATCATCTTTGTCGACGAAGCTCCCCACGCGAGGGAGCTAACCACCCTGATCCCTATCGCTTGTTTTGAGCCTATCGCATGGATTTTCACTGGAGATGTCAACCAAACCCGCCCTTTTGTAAAGAGCGGCGATGTCCGCGATACTATTAAGAAAGGCTTGGAGTTCAATCCATACGCTGACCAGATGCGTCTTAGTCTGATGGCCAGAGCAGAGAAGGTCGGAGCTATCAACAGCAGGTTGTTGATAAATAAGCGTGCGTACGGTAACTTGCAGAAGTTGCCATCGACACTCTTCTACCATGGGCGTATGGTCTCTGGTCATCCAGCAACTAAACAATTCCCCACAACCGTCAAGTACTTGCGCACGTATCTTGAGAACCTTGGGGGCGGTACAAAGCTTAGTGAGAATCGAGCGGTTGTTTCTCTTACAACGAGTAAAGAGGAAACGCATTGCCGCAGTTTCTGGAATCCCGCCAACCATCACTGGGTCATGGACCAAGCAAGAAAACTTCTTCAAGATCCTGACTTCCGAGACGTCACAAACATCGAGCAGCCTGGGCGAGTAATGATACAGACCCCTTACAGCGTTGCCATGCGGCAATACGCTCATGCGGTTAAGCAGTGGCCGCTTGAATATCAGAACAGGGTCGAGGTCTTAACTGTGGACAAAGCCCAGGGTAACCAGGCCGACATGGTTTTTCTTGACATGGTACGGACGACCAGGCCCGGGTTCATGGATGAGGCTCATCGTATGAACGTTGCCATCACTCGAGCACGACAAGCCGAGGTGATCCTGATGCACTCGGGGATGACCTTCCGTGTTGCTGGCGGTCAGCGGGTCCCGACGGACTATACATCCAAGGTATGGAACGATGCATACAACGACAGCCGTTTGTTTGTGCTATAGCGCTGCAGGCCGCACAGGAGGTAGAGCAGCATGTAAATGGAAACAACGGCTGGCATGATCATGGAAGCTCTCGAGCTAGCTTGGTTGATTTTCTTTTTCTTTTTCTTCTTCTTTTTCGAATTGGATTGTTTTGTTTTTGTGTGCGTGCTCTATTTCTGGCAGCTAAGAATTTCGGAGGGTATCAGAGGTGATGAGGCTCGTGTATTGAGTTCCCCTTCTGGTAGTTAGGTGTAATATGCAAATGAGTAAAAGAAAATTTGCCCAATTGCTGATGACGTGAAATTAAGACAAGATCGTAGTTCGGTAGTTTAGTGTCTTGGATACCATCAGGCCGTAGATCAACGATTGCCAGGGTAGGGATTTGCTTAACATTTTGTGGCAGCTTTACAGAGCAATCTTCGTTGAGTATGGGTGCAAGCCTGTATTGAAACATGAGGGGAGAATTGTCAAATAATCAGCTTGATTGATGAGATTCTATGGAAGAAGAATTTCTCAGCGCTACGCCAATGGGAACATGGAAGGCTTACGATTCGACGATTATGGGATAATGCCAGAAAGGCTTATAGTTGAACTACCAGGCTCATGCTTAACACTTGTTGTCGGATTTGGGGGCCAACAAATGATCAAAGGCCAATGGGCTTATTTCATGGGCAATTGAAGTAATCACGTTATTCTAATCGGAACTGATAACCAGTTACCTCACTTTCATGTGGTTGTTGTCTCTTATCAACTTTTCTGGTATCCCCTAGCCAGGTGTGTACTGTGTAAGACCTCACTCATCACAGCCTACAGGTGCATGACCAGCAGCCAGAGCCTTGACTTATTGGTTAATGCAGCCAGAAAGATAGCTGGTGTTGTTCAGTGAGTACCGTATGACGTACTTGACGGGACTCATGATTGCAGGAGAAAGAGTCATGGACTTATACGGGTCCTGGTATGTGAGGTTAGCGAATAAGAGTCTGATCTGCGATTCGTAGTTTACGGCTTGAGTTGAAGACAGCATTTGTGGAAAGGTAATTTGTGATTAGAATACTGGCATCCATGGCTTTAATACTACGAAGGTACTGGATCAATACTTAATACCACCTGTTTGACCTGGTAAGATGCAATACCTACTAGATACTTTGTTTGTATTACCATAGTTCATCTTATCGAATGTAAGCAGACAATCAATAGTAATTTGGTAGATTACCTGGATAGAGCACTTGTGGAGTAAGCATGGCAGGCTCAGTTCCAGTATAGCCCGTGCATTCCCAGCTTCTCAAAGAGTCATGGTCAACCTGATCTTCACAAAAACAGGATGTTCTTTTTATAGCGTATATCTAAATTGTCATCTACATCAAGAGGGCCTCTAGCTTCCATAGGGACCAGCTTCTCTAACGAGCCCTTCAGGGGTGAGTGACACTAGCCCAGGTCGAGATGAGTGTGGCTTAGACTGCGGAGCTTCGGACGGTACAGTACTGTACGCGGAGGCCTAGGCCATCTCCCTGGCCAATCAAATTTCGCTTGTGTGAGCTACTCTCGTTATGGGAAGTTGAAGGTCCTGAAAGGTGCGATAAAAAAGCGATTGTCAGAAGGTGCCGTGCGCGCTGGCTACCTTCCTATCCATGCTGACGACCACCCCCGGATTTCTTGGTCGTGCCATGCCATGCCGTTGCATCTCACCCGTGCATGGTTCTCATTCTCTTCCCTTTGCTCACAATGGATGTCATCAACAGAAGCTAAAGTGATCATCCATTCCCCTGATAATAGCTCCATCTTTCGATTCTTCGACTGGACCCTTAGACAAAGCACGAGCCTTCGACTGACTCCAGATCGAATTCCTCTCGTGCCTTGCGCGACTGCGACGGCGGCCTCCCGAGACTCGGGTCTCCAGTACAATACCAGCCGCCCCGCCCAATCACCAAACCATCAGAATACGACAAAAAAATAATCAACGCTTGATTAGGTTGCCATATCGAGTATCTGCTTCTATCAGCTCTCGCCAGCGGCTGCTGGCTACTTCCGCTTTCGCCACGCAAGTCTTCGGCCCCCCCAGGGTCCAATTCGATGGATATATTGCGACGTCTAACTGCGAGGAAGAGCCATGAGACGGGCCATCTCGAAACTAGGGGAGTATTGTTGAGAAGGGAACTGAGTGGTGGAGGAATCGCCGGTGTTGTTGTCGGTGTCATCGTGGGCCTTGCGCTTGTAGCTCTCTGTTCCTATCCATTTATCATCCGTCGCATCAGACACCGCAAACAAGACCATTGTCATGGACTCACCAACACGAACGACCCTGAGACGGGTGAGGTTCCAACGACGGGAACTCCAACCACAGCTGATCATCAACGCCGTTTATCGTCGCAGGACTCATTTAAGCCTTCGGGAGAGAATGTTCGTGGAGGAGTAGAGGGATCTGTCAAGGACTTGGACTGGACTCCCCACGATACTCTGATACAGTCGAACGGGCAACAAGGACTGGATCAACATAACACTGGACCCCGAATCGATACTAATCTGTCTTCGCATCGTTTCAACAATGCTCAGCTGGGCTGCGACAATTCGATACCGCGTTCAGCGCCGTTCGATGGAACATATCATGAAGAATATATGCCACAGTCTATTGGAGATGCGCATGATGGAACCCTCAACGGAACCAGTGCGGACTACTACAGCCCGGCCGTGCCATCAGAAGCATTCGGCATGTTCACAACCGAAGAGCCTCGACCACAGCCAGAACGTTCATGGTCGCGTGGAAGTTCATTGAAGCATAACTTGAAGCAACTGTTCAGTCGAAAGAGTACGCGCGATCAATCCTTCAGTTCCCCAACATCGCTATCTTTTGCTGAAGGTCCCGAAAACACCAGAGCCACTCATGTCACTGAGGGTGTGCCTCTCCAGAGGATTACTACGGCCGGAGACCCGACTGAGTCTCCTACTGATATCGCTGCGCCTGCTACTGATTCATTACCAGCACCACCCCATCCTGCCCCGGCCCTGGGTTCACCGATTGCATTACCATCTACTCTACCTGAAGGGACCGCGCCAAGCCCGCCAGAATCTTCACCAGCCACGTTCAATTTCAACGCATCTCAGTCTCCTCCCAGCCATCCCGCTCCCGGTACTGTAAACCCGATGGATATGATGCCGGCTTCAACGGAAAGCGAATTATGGCATAGAACAAACTACCAACTATATGTAGCACAATCCTCGCCACACCAACTGCCACCACCAACGGAGCCTTCAAGAGACGAAAGACCTGTTGATTCACCCTCACCATTGACACTGGCTCCTAATACTCCCCAGCCTCAGCCTCAACTTCTACCTGTCGTCCAATCACCCACACCCACACAGAGCGAAACTGCATTGAAGAAGGAAGAGCCTGATGAGAGCCAGGATGTCTCCATGTCTGATATTCCATCGAACAACCATTTGAGTCCTATGCCCGACACAGCCACCCGACACCAGAGCTACCCTTCAGATGCTTCAACTCCTCAACCAGGACCGGCATCTACCAACCCCTCATCACTAAACACACCTGCGACTCAGCTCGATACCCCTTCCCCCCATTCTGGTGTATCCTCCGACCATCGTCCAAGCGTGTCACCGGGTAACGGTGCCAACAACTTGTCACCAAAGAATGGCGTATATGCGTGTGACGAGCCTGGCTGTCATCAGGTCTTTGACCAGGCACACAAGCTTAAGTAAGTATTTGCTCGTGAGCATCAGGCAACCTCTTACTAACTGCCCCCAGACATCATCAGCGCTACCATACAAAAGACCACAAGTGCCCCTACCCGAATTGTGGCAAGGGCTTTGGAACCAAGACTCATCTTCAGCGTCATGTCAACGATCGCCACGAGAGGAAGAAGAAGTTCCATTGCGCCGTCCCAGGTTGCGACTATTCAAGACAAGGTGGGAAAGGATTTCCTCGCAAGGACAATTGGAAGCGGCATATGACGAAGATCCACAACATGGATCAAAGATACCTCCCCGACCCTGTGGAGGTCGATCAAGAGATGGGTGGCACATGAACGCTTGTGCCTACTAGGGCGAACTGACTTTGTTGGTATTACACCAAATATTGTAATGGGTGACCAGCCTTGGAATCTCGTCCCTGGTTAAAAGCCAGTCCAAACTGGTTGAACCTGACTGTCAGCTGTTTCTTACTTTTTAAGAGCGCGCTGGTAGTTATATTTATTTAAAGTTGACATTTAGGCATAGAATTCCAGGTTCGGCATCAAAAGCGACATCGAAGACATGGAAGGATTATTGGCGTTCGGTTGTGGAAAAAACAAACTCGTCCGACAAGAGACGAGCCATGTGTATTCGTTCTCGGGTATCTATTATAGTGCGACAGTTTTTAGCTGATCGGTTTATCAATACAAGTAGTGCTAAGCAGCACTGCAACTTTCACCAATGCAACTTCGTTAGCTCAGGTCTTTGATGATTTTCCTCACCAGCTTCTTCTGTTCATCAACATCCAGATTCTTTTCATCCGTCTCTTGTACTGCCCTCCCTACAGCGATGACTGTCTTTGCACTCTCGCTATCAACCCAGAATTTGCCGTTGCGTCCCGTTGCAGTTTCGAACTGGAGTCCCGCATTGCCAAGCTCTTCCAATACCACAACGCGGCCTTCCTGCACACTCTTAGGCATCATGAGACGTCGGGCCATTCCAAGTGACACGTTATAGAGCATTCCGCCTGTTAAAGGACCCAGACCCTCAGACTTTCCTGTTGATGCAGACACACACTCTATCTCTGGGTCCATGTGACGGTTGGCGAGAGCCACACGCGCGTAGACAAGCGCACCAGCAGCAAGCTGGGGGCGAGTTTTCTTGGTAGCGCCTTCAAAAGATAATTGTGGAAGCTGGGCAGGTGCGGTATAGTCGGAGAGAGTAACGAAAAAGAAGTCTGCAGCGCTACGCTGGACCGTTCCGATGACGAGTTCACCAACGCGTGGGGTGTACTGCTATGAGTTAGTATATGGAAAACGATTCCATGGGAACGAAATGCTTACTCTTCCTCGAGCGTTCTCTACTCGAATCGCATTCTTTTGTTGATCGATTACTAGTTGTCCAGCAAGTGTAGGAATAATATCGTTAGGAGGGACATGTCGTAGTCCAGGACCGAGACGAAGAGGTTTCTTAGGATGTGAAGGAACAAGACACGGGTCAATGCTATCGCCAGGCAGCACGAATACGGCGTCGGATGCCATCTTATATAGTTTCTGTGGTTGAACACCTGCAGTGGAAAGGGTGTTTTATTTCAAGCTCGAAATAATGCGACAAGCTACAATCCAACAGCCTTGTCGTCAAAAATGGACAGAGGCGGCGTAGTGGGGCATCGATAACGATAAGATAAACACGTACCGATTGCTTTTCCAAAAAAGTGGACAATTAAAGATTAGCGGGCAGTTTTTTTTTCCAGTCTCTGCGGGAAAAGAAAGAAACCCCCACTACTCCATCACCAAATCGCCTTCCAAAACTTGACACTCACCACACTCTTCTTTTTCAACTCGGAGCAGATAACGAGTTGATATTTTCCTCCTTTTCATACACCAGCCCACGACCTCTGTTTACGACCGACCCTATGAGTGACAACGCTGGCGCTAAGGGCCCTGAGCCTAGTGAGCGAGTTGCGATTGGTATCACCTTTGGCAACTCCAACAGTTCTATCGCCTACACTGTTGATGACAAGGCCGAGGTCATTGCCAACGAGGATGGAGGTATGTTTGCGAAGAGGCAGAAGAAGCAGAATCTTTGGAGCTATTCTCTGTATCTTCTGTAGTGAACTTTGCTAACATATGTACCTTGGATAGACCGACAAATTCCTACAGTTCTCTCCTACGTTGACGGCGACGAGTACTACGGTGGCCAAGCTAAGGCTTTCCTTGTTCGCAACCCCGATAACACCATTGCCAACTTCAGAGACTACCTCGGACAAGAGTATGCGGCTTCCTTTCCGTTTCAACTTCAACTCTAGAGCCGACATACTGACATGAAACGCTCAGGTTCAAATCTATCGACCCTACCCACTCCCACGCCTCCGCCCACCCTCAGGACGTTTCCGGTTCTGTCGCTTTCGCCGTGAAGGATAAGGCCGAGGATGAGGCTTCTACTGTCCCAGTTTCTGAGGTTACCACCCGATACTTGCGACGACTTGTCGGTTCCGCTTCCGACTACCTGGGCAAGAAGGTCACCTCTGCCGTTGTTACTGTTCCCACAAACTTCTCCGAGAAGCAGCGAGAGGCCCTGATCAAGTCCGCCAACGAGGCTGGTCTTGAAATCCTCCAGCTTATTTCCGACCCTGTTGCCGCTGTGCTGGCTTACGATGCCCGTCCTGAGGCCAAGATCGAGGACAAGACCGTTGTTGTTGCTGACCTTGGTGGCACCCGATCTGATGTTGCTGTCATCGCCTCCCGAGGTGGCCTCTACACCATCCTTGCCACTTCTCACGACTATGAATTCGCTGGTGTCCACCTAGACAACGCCCTTATGGAGCACTTCGCCAAGGAATTCCAAAAGAAGCACAACGTCGACCCTCGAAACAATGCTCGCAGTCTTGCCAAGCTCCGACTCGAGTCTGAGGCTACCAAGCGAGCTCTGAGCTTGGGCAGCAACGCCCAGTTCAGTGTTGAAAGCTTGGCTGACGGTTTCGACTTCTCTGTCACTATCAACAGAATAAGATATGAGATGGTTGCCCGCAAGGTCTTTGAGGGTTTCAACCGACTTATCGAGGGTGTCATCAAGAAGGCTGGCCTCGATGTTCTTGACATTGACGAGGTTATCCTGTCTGGTGGCACTGCTCACACCCCTCGTATTGCTAACAACATGCGCGGTATCTTCCCTGAGTCTACCGAGATCCAGGCCCCTGCTACCAGCGTTTCTGCTATCAACCCCTCCGAGCTCCTGGCTCGTGGTGCTGCCCTCCAGGCTTCTCTTATCCAGGAGTACGAGGCTTCCGATATCGAGCAATCTACACACCCTGCTGTCACCACCGTCAAGCACATTTCCAACGCCATCGGTGTCATCACTGTCGGTGCTGATGGCGAGGATGTCTTTACCCCTATCGTCGCCCCTGAGACCGCCGCCCCAGCTCGACGAACTGTCCACATTCCAGCCCCTAAGGAGGGTGGCGATGTGCTTATCAAGATCGCCGAGGGTAACACTCATATCAAGGTGACCAAGCCTGAGTCTAAGCCTAAGGAGGAGAGCGGTGACAAGGATGAGGACGACTCCGACTCCGACGACTCCGATGAGGAGGAGGAGACCCGTGAGAAGATCTGGAAGATTGGTAACACCCTCGCTGAGGCAGCCGTCAAGGGTGTCAAGGCTGGCGGCAAGGTCGAGGTCACGATTAACGTTCTGGCCGATCTGGGTGTTACTGTCACAACCCGTGAGGTCGGCGGAAAGGGTGGTGTGCGAGGAAACATTTAAGAGTCTGGAATTGAATGACTCAAAAGCAGTAACTTGATTAAAAAGCCGCAATGATTTTTATGAGTGGACATACAGGTGGATGGATATCCAAAAGCATGGGTTTATTGGTAGAATCTAGAAGACACAATAGAAAGTCATCGGGATGAATTGAATGAAATTTCAAAGATTTTCAAAAGAACGGGCTTCTTCCAAATAGCTGGTTGTCTTAATTAACTTAGTACTCTTGATGTTTGAACGAAAATGTGATTTCTCGAAAACAGCGTGGACCGTATTCCCATAAGATGAACGATACCTTACATGACCTGATCGCCTGGTAACCGCCAAGCAACGAGATCGTTTCGCATATCATCCTCTCTGACCTCGCGAGCCCCTTTATAATTTACTTCCCGCATAGGATCGCTATCCATTGTCATGGTAGATGTCATGCTCGCCATACTGCGCGCGTGGTCGAGATGACGCTCATGGATGCGAACACCTTTACGTCGGTTGGAAGGCGTAACTGTGACTGTCGAGAAGCTTTTGTCGCTCGAGTTGCTCGGGGTGCGACGATGTGAAGAGCCATGCGGACCGTTGGTTGGCCGATTGCGTGAAGGCGATCGATGGCTCTGGCTATGATGATGGGGATGAAGGAGGTTATGGGTTATGCGACGGACGTCACGAGCTCGAATAGTATCACGGGCACCGATATCATCGTCGTCATCTTCTTCATCATCCGTGGCAGGCGAGGCATTATGTGGCTTAGTTTTCCAGCCGTTGCCGCCATTGAAAATATCGTCGATGACTTCCTCTGCAGAATGCTCATCGGGCTGACGGCACCACGAAGCAGTCAGGACACTCCGGTAGAGATCCTGCAGCTCAGCGGCGTCGCGTGGTTTCGATAAGTTAGGCACTGCAGCAGCTATTGCTACCTAGAGTTTTAGCTTTGGCACACGATGGGCTCGAGTGGTTTCACTTACGTCCAGCTTCGTCCTCTATCTCCTCACCCATGATGCCGCCAATACCGCCAAACACGGGGGCTGTCTTGAGAGGAGGGGCTACGTAGCTGCGTTCGCCATCGACTTGAACCATGAGAATGCTGATTTTCAAGGTACTGTTGACCTTGCTCTCTTGCATGAGATATCTTCTCACAATGCCGTCCTCAACAACATCGGAATCGCGGCGCGGTCGTGACGTGCCACCGCCGTGCGGGCTGACACCAACACTACCGCTACGTATGCGACCAGGCGACGCGACATCTTTGACAAAGGCTTCGCTTTCTTCGACGTACTCGCTGAGGTTGAGACGAACAACACCAAGTGTGACTTTTTCGGCCACACCAAACTCCTGGATAACCTCGAATTCCATAGGACATTCGGCAAGGTGGTTGTTGCGATCTATTGATATGCGGATGCCAGGGACTGTAGTGACGAAGCTGTAGTCGACTCTATGGTTGGCGATTGGGCATTTTTGAGTGCGACCGCGATGTTCTGCGGTCATTGAGTGAGAGAGGTGCCATTTGACGAATGATTGACCGGAAACAAGTGGCACGTTGTTGAGGTCATATATCTAGCAAGAATGAGCCGGTGTTCTCTAGGTGGTTAAACAATGTTCCATTGCGAGGAAAGATGTACCTTCAAATGAAGGTCGAATTTTGGCTGAGAGGGTTCATTAGCATGACGGTGAGAGGCGACGGGGTGGGAACGCTCACCTTTCGAGCCTTGCCAACTTCAGGTTTGAGAAAGCCCATGTTAGTAGGAGGTTCTGAGGTGCCTTCTGTTCAATGAGTCCTCTGTGATTAGGGCGAAGATGTTTCAGTTTGATGAAGAGCTCGCTTGAGCGTAGTTGTGGCGGTACCCAATCTTACGCTGGGACTTTTGTAAGGTTATGCTGCAGTATGGATATCACCCAAAGCTATAGATAGTAGGCAGGTGTAGGTAGGCAGAGGATATCATTCCCCAGTATGGATGTAGCGAAACTCTACGGTCTGTGGGGTTGAGGCTTACTTAAAGAAACCATTCTCCTTCTGCCTCTCAGGCTTTTGGCCGGACTATGGCGTAGACTCCGGCCTTGATTTGGCGAACGATTCCAGCTCTAGTGGAGGCCGTCAATCCCTTAGGTATCGATTGAGCTGTCTACGGTGGGCCGTCTTGGAGGTATGGTACCTAGGTAGGCAAAAGTGATAGACGGTGCAGTAATAATAAGAGTATCACAAATTGCTGGTCTTGGCTGTATGTAGGTGCTGTATGATGAAGATATCGTCACATGCAATTCCTTGGACACGGATCACGGGCATCCACATCCTACGACAATAGGTAGGAAGGAAGGCTGCTCCCTGTCCGCCCGTGGTCATGACGCCACAGGGGATCGCATGGTATCTACCTAGCCACAAGGGGCTGATGAGTTCTCCCCGATTCTTGAAGGGAGAATGGGTCCATTCACATGCAGGTCATTTCTGCAAGCTTGAACCCGACCTGACGGTAAGCCACCGATGCACTTGTTTCATATAGAAAGGGACATCTAATTCAAGTTTGAAGAACCGATCTCAATGTCTTGAAGTGTCGTAATACATATCTCGAGCTGCTCTGACTAGGTATCTAGGTAGTTATTTACTCGCAGTAAAGTATAAATGTGACGTGACAGAACATAATGGCGTTATCTACCGCATCATGGTCTATCTGTATGGATGCTGTGATGGAATTGATTCACTGCATATGCCTCGACAGTTGTCGAATCCAAGACGAACTAGCCAACTCTATGTGATCGCACGACCATAAACCCATGTTTTTGAGCTGAGGTTGCAAGCGAGGCTAATTACCTGAAACAAGCATGGCCAGGGTTATAAAAGCCATCGATTACAACGACAGCTGAGAAAAGAGACAAGGAATGGGCCTGGGCTTTAACAAGAAACTCATAAGGCTGGGAGCGTGAAATGGGAATATATGGCGTGTGTACAGATTAAGCAATATAACCCGGAAACAACTATAGCCTATTTATCTATGGTACTTAGTAAGTATTTTATGATACGGTACAGTTATCATTTCAGGGAGTATGGTTTCTCCCCCACGCGTGCGCTCTCCTTGGCCACAACGATTCCTGTTCTCTCTCCTCACGGGAGAAGAGATGACAAGAAAGAAAAGTCCCGCTCAGTTATGACCTCTTCGCTTATTAGTCTCAGGTTTATGTTTCCCGATTTGTCTTTCTTTTCCCTGCTGGAACTGCAAGTCGCATCGCTTCCTGTGTATGGCGTTTTTAGAAAAAGCAATAAAAGATTTCAAGTATGTTAGTTCGGTGATGTTCTTAGAATCGGTCACTTGCTATCAGTCACTTTTGCGAGTTTCGCAATGACAATATGACACTGGAATGGAACACCAGATATGTATTAAGGTAGCCGTTCCTGCAGAAAAGGGGACGATCACCGTTGAACTCTTGAGTATTTTTATTTCATTTCTTTTCGTTAATCCGTGCTATTTGCGATGTGTAACTATTACTATGTACGAAGTGCCTTCTTCTATCCACTGTCAAGAGTCTCTCAAATTTGCTAACTAGTATTGGATACAGGTTGAGTTTCAATGTCACCATCATGCTTGGGTTGTGAGGAATTGGTGTCCAAAATATGAACGATCTCAGAGGCCATGCACCCCAAAAGTTGTTGATCCTCCAGAATTTTGGTATGTCGTGTTCCCGATCTAAACCAGATCTCAGACCGGGCAGTCAAGACATTGAGCTGACCACCTGATTCACAGGGGCCATAAGATGTGCTCCAAGTGTCAACCGCCTGGACAACTGGCTGAAGCTGTAAGAAGACATTACAGCGTTATTGGTTGATGTGAGAAAGGAATGTTCTATAATTGGTTTGAATTTATTTGTGCAAAGGATATGGCTTCCTTGTTGGTTATGGCAAAGGGCAAAAACAGTTGATCTTGGCAGATCGAAGACAACGTGGAGAAACTGGCGAACGGCGCATTTGACATTAGAGATACCCTTTTTAGAGGCGATTTTATCAAGTTTCATGTATGTTTTGGGAAGCTCGCAATTCTTGGGACATTTGTTGTCTTTCAAAATGCTCATCATATTCAGACCAACAACAATCCAGTGTGCAATTTCGTCCTTAATTTACCTACAATGTACAACATGGAGCCCACTATGTAATTCACACATAACTTTTGCAAGTATTACTAGTATCATTAACTCAGTCTTTGCTTCAAAGACGTTGTACAAGATTAGCTTCCGACCATGTCCTTTTGGATGATATCCCTTCGTAATCACTCTGATCCCAACGTCTAATAGCGATGAAGTTTTATCCCATAATGAAAAGTAGTTTCAGTTCAGCAAATTATCATGGATGGATGACAGCCAGGCTGGGCTGAAGTGGGTTGGAGGGGCCATCATGTTCACTGATATCCATCTTTGAAAGCTAAGCTTATCGATAAAGCTTTAATTTTGCGTCAACCTAGCGCGTCAAAGTGAATTCTTATCAGAATCAATTCCATTCTCACAATTGAGATACCCATACAATCGTCATTCTTTCACCATGGCTCCGGGATCATCCACCGGAGCCCAATCAGGGATGGATAGCAGAAAGCGAAAGGCAGATACTCCAGCATCGAATTCTCGAAGCGACAACGTTCCCCAGAGGCGCCAGATGGTTCACGCTGCACGAAGCATTCCTGCACAACCTGCTGAGGCCGCATTTAAAAATGGCGAACTCGATCTTCAGGCCTTTGTGGCTGCTCACGAATTTGAAATCCGCGCCCTCGAACAAAGCATGGCGACATCCAAGGCTGTCGGTAGCAGCCGTGCCTTTCAGAAAGTCCCCCGAGGTTTGCGCCGTCGCACAGCAAGTCACAACCCCAAGCGGGTGCCTCGTCGGTTGAGAAAGCGCGCCGAAAAGGAAATGAAGGACGACAATACCCCGGTAGTGGAAGCGCGACGGAGGAAGCCCAGGACAACAAGAGCAAGAATACGAGCTGAGACAGCGCGAAAGCTGGGCATCCTGGCAGCTAGGAAGCGGAGAATTAGTTTGGCAAAGGCGCACAAGGATGGAGATGCCGATGTTGGTAAATGCTTAGCTGTCGTTGGACGAGCACCGAGACCGAAGATCCGACGAAACGAACTCAACGAACCTCCTAAACCCAAGGCCAAATTTCGAAAGCGACAGCTCAACAAGACCTGGTTACCGACTCACTCCTGGCATGCGAAACGAGCAAAGATGACTGATCCCCTGGATCCTCTATGGCGGTTCGCTATACCATTGACGCCGAATGAGAAAATTTATAGACCAACCCATCGAGCACAGGGCGATAGGGGGGCAGTTATCTGGGAGATGAGCTACATGAGCACAATTGGCTTGTTTGGTAATCGCGCAGGAATTGAACGTGTCTTGAAACGAATAGGCGTCGTTCAAGATTCATGCTGGAACAACAAGGGAAAGAAATGGAGACTTGGAAGTAGGTCATGGTCCGGGATTTTGACTCGAACCGTCCATGGAGGGCAGTCGAACGATGATAGGCGAATTATTGGACCATGCACTATCCTGTGGAATCCCGAGTCACCGGCGTCGGACGGAAACCAGGAACATAAGGAAGAGAGACAAGTATTCTTAAGAATACATCCATCAGCCTTCCTCGAGCTCTTTAACGAATTATTGTCATTGATAAAACAGGAAAAACCTCGACTCTACATCGAAGATCTTCGGTTCGAGATTGGCAGTATAGATTTGTCCGGGCCAGGTTCGACTGAAGCCCTGTTGGCCGTCCTGCACCCGTACCCCGAGAAAGAAAAGACCAAGAACACACACGCAGAGATGTTTAAGGAATTGGCAGGCTTGACCAATGCGGCAGTTTTACCTGCGGGCGCCGTGCTGAGCTTCTTTGCGCAGGACCCTCGCTTCCATTACCCACCACAGCGTATTACGGTTTCTAAAGACGATGAGGCGCAACTGCAACTGCTCGAAAAGATTGCAGCCTGGCCAGCAGAGGATAATCTAGAGCCGTATGCCGTTTTCGACCGGGATATTCGTCACCGGGCGTCCTGTCTTCCATCACAGAAACAGGTCGATAGACGTAAAAGTATGAAAACTCCCGGAATCGCCTTAAAACCTTCAAAAACCGACCCTCTCATCCCTATCATTCTCCTCGCTTCACGTACAGGAACTGGTACTCAGACACAAGGCACATGGACCTTGCTTGCTCCATGGAAATGTATACAGCATATCTGGTACTCCTTGGTGCATTGTCCTCTGTCGTCAGGGGGTAACCCGCGATATGCGGGTCTGAACGAGATCCGTCAGGTCGCCTTTGAAAGGGGCCAGCCTTGGTTCCCAGCAGATTTCCCTGGAACCAAAGCTGGTGCCGACTGGGAACTTGAAGAACGCCGGAAAAGAAAAGCGGCTTGGGAGAAGCGACCAAAGAGTAAGAGAACAGCCTGGGAATCTCTTGATCTAGGTGGAGGGAGGAAGGGCGAGATCGGAGACGGTTTCGCTAATGATTTCGAGATGCTTTTCAATGCTTCAGATTCACAAGAAAGTGACGAGAGCCACGATGAAGATGCCATGGACGTTGATACGAGCGAGTTGAAAGAGTCAGCACAGGCATCGAAGCAGCGGAGAGAGGCTCGCATATATCAACTACGTCAGCTTTCCAAAGACGTATTTACCAGATGCATTAGTTCTCTTACACCACTCACAATACCGACAAAGGCTCTGCTAAGTGTCCGTATATCTGTCGTCTCTAGAGGGTCAGTTACATCCTGCGCTCGCATCTACCGTCTCCCTTCTCGACCTATAAGAGCTCCGCAATCCTCTGAAACCGAAGTCCCTGCCACTATCCCTCCTACCACATCGTCCTCGTCCTCGTCCTCTCTTCCATACGACCTCCGTTCCCAATGGCTTTCTCAAGTCCCCTCTTCTACTGCAAACAAAGCCAGACCATCGAAAGCCTCGCAGCCGCGCGACTTGGAATCGTTGAAACGCCAACTTGCTATCGAACTAACCGCCAAACCTTCACTACCTCTACCCGCGTCAGCCAATGAGTCCGACATGAACGGCCATCCCCTGGTTCCAAATGCCGAAGATCTTATTGGTTTTGTCACGACTGGGTCTTTCAGTCTCAGCGAAGGGCATGGTATGGCCATTGGCTCTATTGCTGCTGAGAGGGTTTTGGTCGACGTCAGAAAAGACTCAAGAGAGGGAAGATATTGTGTCGTTCGTAACGCAGGCGAAAGCGTTGGGTGGCTTGCAAAGTGGGAAGCTGTTTGATGCCATGTTTTGGGTGCAGATGAAAGTCTCTAATACCTAGTGCAGCCTTTATTCAAATAAGAGTTTTGGGTATATCATGTACCTGGGTTCGATCTGCAGGCACTAGCGGATGTTCGCTTGCTGCGCCTTTCGACAACACGAGTAGAACACCAGCACACCAGAAACAATAAGATCATTTATGATTAGGCTTTCAAAAAAAAGCAAGGAAGTGAAAGGCGCCATTGACACTCACTGTTCGTTTACAAATGGGCTTGGTGAGGGGTCTTACCACCCACCCAATACAACAAACTCTAAGCACTTCCTGATATCATCTCTCTTACCTCAAACTACTGGCAGCGAAGCCATTACTCCCTTGGCCAACTCAATGGCATCAAAAGAATATCCTTCGACCGTTTCTGGCGGATGCCTTTGCGGCTCGGTTCGTTATAAAGTGACCTTCCCAACCAATCACGATTGGAAGAGAGGCGTGAATATCACCTACTCATCCTACACACTCTCTCCTGCTAACGCATTATTGAAGTGCTCAACATGTCAATGTTCTCAATGCCGTAAAAATGGTGGCTCACTCATTGCATGGCTACATAAGGTGCCTGCGTCAAGCGTTGCTTTCACCTCTCAAACGACACTGTCGCGATACCATGCGACCCCGGATGCCGCGCGAGGTTTCTGCACCAAGTGTGGCAGCTGGCTGTTCTGGCGCAGCGAGGCGTCGAACTCGATGAGTATGTCGGTCGGCACGTTTGATAAAGAGGAGCTCAAGCAGTGGGGTCAAAGGTTGTCGTACTCGGAGGTACACCTGTGGTCCGAGGATGCTATTGAGGGCATCTCGGATCATTTGCCTGGTGAAAAGTGGAAGTATGATGACGAAGGGGAGGGCGCTGAGAGAATCGGATAGTGCAATTTGACAAACTTCATATTTTTATTCAAGATTGGAGCTCTATGTATCGTGCTCTTGCTATTTACAATATTATAGCCGAATTTGTAAACCACAGAAGAGTCTTGCTGGTGCTAGTGGTATCGCTAATATTATGACTCGAAACAAACCTTTCCAACGCCGAGTTGATCATACAGCCGTTGACAGAGACTGAGCCGTCTTGCATAAACGCCAATTATGCCCAAAACCAAACTCCTACAAGTGTATACCTTCGCGGTACATTATATCCTAGTCCTCTTCACTGATCTCGCTCTCATCGCCATCGGGGCTCTCCTGTTGACTATTTTCGAAGTTCTCAAATGCGTCTTCAAGTTCCTTGGCAAGATCGACCTCGGGTTCTTCCTCTTCGACCTCGTCTTCTTCATCCACATCCATATGGTCAGGTCCTGCCTCATATTGGCTGCGGTTGTTGACAGGGCTTGGTAGCTTGAATTCAAAGTCGGGCTCGTCGTCCTCTTCGCCATCAGCATCATCGCCCTCAGATTCGCGCTGATCCATGAACTCGTCAAAACGGCGAAAAGAAGGAAATGCAGGTGAAAAGTCAGTCCTACGCGCCGCACTGGTATCAGCGCCAGGATTCTCCACCAGAAGGCCGCCATCATCGTCGTCATCCTCTTCTTCCTCTTCTTCAGGAGCTGGCGTGCGTTTCTTGGGTTCGGCAGGCTTCTGCGGCTGTGCAGGCAATGGCACGGGGAGCGAGAGAGCGACATTCTTTGGCGCCTGCTTCTTCTCGGGTTTGCGCTTGACTTCTTTCTTCTGGGTGGATGGTTTGGCGCGTGCCTTTGTCGATGGTTTCTCTGTATTCGTAGTATTCTTTTCTGTCCTGGCGCCAGGTCTTGACGCGCTGCTGTCGATTTGTGGATATTGTCGTCGTAGACTATCGGAGTCGCCATTGCCAGGCAGTCGAGTGATATTCATGTTGAAGGTAGAGTCGACGAGGTCGAGGATAAAGGCCTCGCGGCTGGGGTCGAAATAGAGTACATATTGACCGCTGTTGGTATTCCTTGTGCCTGTGAAGGCATATTTTTCATCGTTGTCGGTATAGGAGAGGTCATAGGAGGTCGTTTTACCAGGAACCGAGGGTTTTATGCGGGCCGAATTCGGCGCTTGGTCTGACGAGAGGGTAGGTTTATGGTTGTCTGGAAGAGATGTGAGCACAACACGAACATGTTACAGCGGCTGATCAACTATACACTTGATGCCAGTAAAAATTTCGTTTGAAGTTTTGCCCAAGAGTGCGTCGCCGAGGATAACGGGATAGTTGCCCGTCTTTGTCGGGTCGATGAGACCAGACGTCGCCATGGTGTGATGTGATGCGCGACGGAGGGTGGGAGAATCGAAGCGCAAAGGATCGAGAATATCAATGGCGAGACGATAGCGAGTCGTACACAGGTATCGTATACTGACGACTGATGATATCGCAAATGAGTGCGTCAAGTGTTAACCAATATTCAAGTTGACGCGCGGGTGTAGGAGAGGAAAGTCCGGAGGAGGGTCTGGAGTCTGGAATCTGAAAGAGATGGGGCCGACGGCTGCAAGTATGGAGCCTTCAAGTTCGGTATTAGGGAGCCCGGTTAAGGTGCCTTTGCCTTAGTGCTAGTGGGGAAACCCGAAGCCAACAGGGGTGAGAAAGTGGAGGTTATGGACGGGCTACGTTATAACCTAGAATCCATAGTACCTGAATATGGGGACTACATACCCGTATAAGAAAGGACTTGGCTGTGTGTACAAAGTCAGCATATGGATATCAACCTCTCAAAGTCACACAAACGAAGCGTGATCATTGCGCCTCGTGATACAAGATCCTAGTTATTCATTGGACATTCTTTGCCTGATTAACCGCCCCGGGGCATCAACGAATCAACTGAGAAACCGACAAAGAATCACTCAGGTATTCTCAACACAACAAAGAAAGCGGCGTGTGTTTTTCTCGCATCATCTGGGCTGATCGAACTTGGAAACGAATTGATCTTGGAATTTTGAGTCCAATCATTCCACTGATGCTCTGACGATGGACTTACTTAGATACTGGTCTTTCTCTCAAGCTGGACCAACACTAACTTCGTCAACAAGACAAGTTGGTGACTTGCTACTAAGATCGAATGTGCTGAGATATATGTGTCTCAATATCTATCTCATCTGGAATTCCACATTAGCTCAAGAAAAGCCGTCTATGTCCGATTCATCTACTCACAACTAAAACTCTCCCAGATAGACAGCTTCAAGATCGCGAATACCCAATCAATGATATGTTTAGAGAGACGTGGTGTGAAAAGATTATGGCATCGGTAGAACTTCCTTCAGACGAGTTGAATCAGGGAAGAGCTCACACAACGTTGTCTTAAGACCTTCCTCCTTTCTGCTCTGTGCTTTGATATCAACAGAACCCTTCAGCTAGCCACGAACAGATGGTTTTTGCGAATTTGACTCAAGATTGACGGGTTGTTTGTTTCTGATCAGCAAGCCACCTAACACTCGTACGTTGTTGATCCGGACGAGTTCCGAGTGCCAATGAGAAAAGGAAGATGGGATATGATGCAAGGAAGTGTAACTGGTGAGATGGTACTGTAACCCGGTCCGAATATCTGATAGTCATAGCCCGCAACTTTGGACATGAGACACCTGACAATATGCACACTCAAACCTGCATTAAAGACTCGAATGCCCTGCATACCCATCGCTATCTACGGAACAAAGCATCATCGGAAAGCATTTTCGGAAGCGATGATTGTGGGCGGTCTAGGATCATGGTTTACATCCTACTATAAGGCTAAACAAGCACAGTTTCAAGGGCATCTCTTAACTTTGTGAAACATTGCAACTGGTGGGGAATAAGTTTAAGGAAATGTTTGACTGTATTTGTAACCGTATCTGTAGAGCTCATGCATGTTTCAGATAGTAATCTCGTGATGTTTGTCGGTGAGAAACATTACCAAGGCAATAGGCAGTCTATCCCACACAATTAACGTCAGTTAGTAGTTAGTATGCAAGGCAAAGCAACCTAATCATTAGAGAATAATATGTATGTCGCTGTAAGTACAGTACACCGACTTTCGGCATTTCGTCTTTTCGAGTCCCTTACCTCTATTTGCGTCCTGTATCTTGATTGTCCCTGTTGACTCAAGGAGAATAGATTGGTAATTTGCTTGTAAGCATGGTTCTCGATGATCATGCTTGCAAACTTGGGCCTGTGCCTGGCCCATCCCCTGCTTCTCTTCCGGTTTATTCTTGCGCTATGTCTACTGAAGGCTATCGGCCAATGAGCAGCCCGCTGTTGGCTATGAACTTGGTTGTAACTGTTTGCTTGCACCGACAGCGTCGTTCGTTGATCACAATCCGCAGGGCAGAGGCTTGAGTCCTGCATATGCTGCAAAGTATCCGTAAGATTGCAGAAGACGGAAAGACGAATGGTCATTGTTACAATTGTGATTGACAGCTGTACGATAGGCTTTTCAAATATGTTGCGATGTGCCCTGGTACTACTGTACTGTGCTGCAAAGGAGATCAGCCGTTGGTGATGGCTCGATTTGGTTTCGGGAATCGTCGATCCGCGTCGATCACTCCTACATCTCATCCCTTTTTTTTTTTTTTACCGGCATCCATCCTTATGTTGGTGACCAGCGATACCTACCTGGTAGAATGCGTGAAGCAGGCTTATGATAGTGGGAATAGGTCTCAAGTCTGTACGGCATCAACGTCAGGCAGCGGCGAGTGACTGCTAAGGTTTGAGGGTTTTGTAATTGTCACGATAGACATCCATGGTCTCGAAGTATATCGATTGGTGGATGCAGGGTGAGAGTTAGGTACTAAGGCGATGCAGTACAGTACAGTATTTGATTGAGTGAAGGTACCCCGAGACCTTCAGGCCTCAAAGTGCTTGATTTAGACTCAACTTAACCCAACCACCAAGTACATACTGTACCCTAAGCTTTGGCCCAAGCCAAGTCAAGTTTGAAGTGCGTGACCCGAACGAGCTGCTGTAACCTTCTCCCCCCTCCCAGCTTTGACTTTGACTTTGACTTCAACTTTGAACTTTGACTAACGTTTTAGTTCCCGCGAGCTTGCGGATGAGGAGCATAGTTCCCGCCAATCCCAGGCTGAGTGCTTCTCTCGAGATGGCAGCGGCCTTGGTTGAGTGGTTGCAGCTACTCTAGCGACTCTGTACAGAGGTAACTTTGCCAACCATTAAACTGATCGACTGACTTGATTGCCTGATCGGCCGGGCGGAACGTTTGGCCGTCAATATCAACGTCAACGTCAACGTCA
>JABKKP010000473.1:0-37059 GCA_013624355.1 Fusarium caatingaense
CCCCCGCAGTTCGCCAGCCACCCATGCAGCGAATGGACAGCATGGACAGCTTCGACCAGCGACCCGTCAGCCAGCAGAGCTCCTTCCACCAGAAGCCCAAGAAGAGTGGCATGCTGCGGATGAGCCTGTTCAACAAGAGCAATTGACGGCGCAAAAAGGGTTGAAGGGTTATGAATTTATGCGATAATGAATGAAACATTCGGTCGGAGAGAAAAACATGAACGGGACGGCCTTTTGTGTGGTGCTTTTAATTACGGGTGGTTTCTTGTTTAATTTTCTTTTTACGGCCATCTACTGGACCTTTTACTTGGACTTACATCTTCTTAATACAATTTGGATGTACATAGATTGATGGGGCTTTTCGACGATATCGCAGCATTGTCCACTCTCGGAAAGAGTTCGACAGAGTAACGATAGGAGCTACAAGGTCGATGTTCATATACCATGATCTTTGAGGATGGAGTGGCGATCTTACAATAACATAACCTTAGCATTCATTGCAATAGCTTGTGTCGATGTTGTCGAGCGCACTGAGGCTGTCTGCATATCTGGCTATACCGCCAGCGCTTTTGACAATGTCGACGTGAGGTATTGCCACTCTGGGGTCCTTATTAGAGCAGTCCTATAAATATTAGTTAAATTAATTGCATAGCATATCTTTCTGTTACACTGTTGAATTGACTGTCTAAAAGCTCGTTTCTGTATACGCTGATGGGCCTTGCAACACCTGCGACACCTGCGACACGAGTCGATGACGTCAATGAAGCTCCAGAGATTCGCGACAAAGGTAGAGTCGATCATCGCGCCCGACAGGACAACGTCACTGCTACGGACTACGACAAGAAGCGTAACAGGATGGCATTGGGCCGAAATTTGCTCTGTACACGATACGATCGCTTTTTCTCAAATGATAGGATCCAGGTCAGTATCCCGTCTCCGCGCGCCATCCATTGCGATGCTATTGAATTGAGTTTAGGAAGCCGCTTTTTGCTTGCTGCTAGGCCTTTTGGAGCAGTACTAATTGAAACCCTGCATCTCCGGAATCAAGGGTCCAAGACTTCCGAGGCGATGGACGCGTATCTTACCAAGACATGTCTCGGTGTGCAATATTGCTACCCTGTACTTGCGTATCTCCACAGTGTCCGGACGGCTGGTGAGAGCATTGCGCGTACAGATGAGAAGGCGTCATGATGAAATACAAACTAAAGAAACTCTCGCGAGTCAAGTTATTCCACGGGATCTAACCTCAGTTGGGAACACTCCCGAGGATTCACATGCGGGAAGCAATTGTCATTTCACATCAAGATCCTTTTGGCATCACGGATAACGCTCCCCGGCACTAGATCCTCTTGGACCCCGTCCAAACTGCCTTATGAGGCTACAAACTTCCAACTATCGAAGTCAAAGAGATGATTGTCTTGAAGCCCATTCACTATAATCTCCGATTCCGTTCTCTTGACGGAAATCCCGTAGCAAGATGCCAACGGAACGCGGAACAAGCGCTGTAGATCTGGACGTGGGGGCTCAGATTGCGAGGATGTCATTGGCTGCAATTTCTACAGTGGCTGATCTACCGTCCCGCGTATCAGTTTAACCCTTGTAATTCTGTCGGCCGACCGTTGCTTCTTTAAATCATTCCGAGCCCTGTCTAGAATTGAGGCCTAATCAATCTTCAGCAGGTGAAGAAGTTTGACAACCTTTGTGCATGAATTCGGACATACGTAGCCATTTTGGCTTAGCTGTGAGTTAAAATGCTGTGCTGTGCTGTGCTGTGTGGCGGGGCTTGGCCCAATGTTATAGTGGCTGATCTTATCGCCACTTTAATGCAAGCAGTGAACAAGATCGTTTCATGACAAGTCACACAATTAACGGCGTTTGTCTCAATAAATTTCGAAACAATCGTTTCGCTATTCGGATCTGTTGCCGAATGTTGAAGTCGTCATGTTTTATGAATGTCTGGAAATCTCCGAGAACGAAACAGCCTCGCGACTGCAGCGAGAGCTGAATGCCCCCCCATTGATGATGCGCATCGGCCATCGTCAATTGCTACCCCTGGCCCCTGAGAATGGAGACGGAACGGCGCAGATCCGGGAATATGTGACATTCAGAAGTAACGAAACAAGGAAGGTGAATAGATCTGATCTACATCATCCCTTGGCCATGTTCTGACTCTTTTCATCTGACTCTGAATGCTTTTCTTCATTAGGAAAGTCATTCATTGAGGCTTGCTCTCAGCCACGTGGAAAGACAAGATGATCACCCCTGGCACACAAGCTACTACAATCTTGCCGTCTACCGACCAATCTTTTGCTTGGTGAGATACATGAGACGAATGCCTGATTCATTTCCAAGGACATCACCCTCCAGCTTCTAGTCTGAGCTTCAGAATAACGGAGCTTCCGTAATGACTCGCCCCGCAAGTTGGTGTCTCTAGCGTCTGTGCTGATCAGCTTCTAGTGCCGCCATTCATCCGTAGCTAATTCCCGGTACGTAGCAATTCGTCACTCATTAATCAATGCATGTGGATGTCGTCTATCATTTGTGCACAGCTGAGACGCCGGTGCTGCAGATATGGATACATAAATGCCCCGTGAGCGGACCCACGATTCATGGATGCTCCCTGAAGTGTGGCGGCGATTCACCTTATGCTATAGATTGTGGATTGTTAGGTCCCTTAAAGAGTCTGCAGCCCCCGTTGATCGCGGTCCCTTCGTGCATGAATCCTTTTAACTTTTGGACCTTGTGTTAGCAACCATGGGGAGCCAAACCGACTTCGTCGTTGAGGCGTTCACTTTACTATCAATTGGCATCCTTATCATCTTCCTACGAACATACGCACGATTACGACAGGTCGGAATACGAAACTTCGAGGCGGATGACTGGCTTATGCTACTGGTCATCGTGCCATACACGATCGAGACGGCCCTTGCATACACTGTCGGCGCGCAGTTCCGAGGCTTGACAAACAGTGGTATGACGGATGAGGAACGAGAAGCCTTGTCACCAGACAGTGATGAATTTGCATGGAGGGTTGGTGGTTCAAAGATCCAAGTTGCTGGTTGGGTTATGTATGCTTCGGTGCTTTGGCTCGTCAAGACAGCGCTGTGCGCTTTCTACTTTCGACTCACGGTATGTAATAAGTCTGCCACATAAGAGTCATTACTGACCATCCTAGGCTGGCCTTGCGGGTTACAAGACACGGATCTACATTGGCTTTGCATTCATTGCCGCGACGTACATTGCTATCATTTGCTGTATTCTCTTTAGCTGTCAGCCATTCAACCACTTCTGGCAGATCTACCCCAACCCAGGCAGTACGTTAAGAGCCTCACTCAATTTTGAAGTAACTTGCTGACCAGCTATAGACTTCTGCCAGCCAGCCTTGTCTAAGATCTACATCTTTGTTATTGTCTGCCTCAATATTACTACCGACATCTACCTACTAGCGATCCCGATCCCAATGCTATGGGGAGCCCGAATTCCCAAAGTCAAGAAATACGGCTTACTGGTTCTGTTCTCTGGCGCGATCTTTGTCATGGTCGCGGGATTGCTGCGATGCTTCCTCATTCTCCAGGTACGTACCCTTCAGCCTCCGACCAGGAAACTCAGTACTAACAGACTCAGAACCCCGACACAGGTCCCGAAGAAGGCGCCTCATGGGCCGTCCGAGAATCCTTCGTCGCCGTAGTAACTTCCAACCTCCCCAGCACATGGGGCTGGATGCGCCAGAAACTCAAACCCCTCTTCGGCTCACTCTTATCCTCGAACAATGTCAGCTCAAAATACAAAGGTGCCGAACCTGGAAGCATTATGTTAGGCGACGGGCGGGGTTCAGGCTGGAGGAGTCGCAGTGGTCGGGCAGACAACGGACTAGCCACTGTGAATTCCGAACACAATGTCTACATCCATGGTGGAGGCGACGCCAGCTCGGATGAGATTATTCCTTCAATGCCGGATGGCATTAAGAAGGATGTTGAGTTTACGGTGCAAGAGTCTGAGCCACGAAGATGAGGGGCTGGAGAGCGATGTCGAAGAGTGACTTCTTATATACCCAATAGAATGCTAATGTATATTTTTGAGTTTATCATTTTTGAAATGCACAGATGCAATTCGTGAAGCCGGATAAGTTCATCTGACCGTCTATTTGAAGATGTGAGTGGGCAGCTGCTTTCCATTCTCATCAAACCGCTTGGGAATGACGTTGAGAATACCATCGATATCCCGGGGCTCATAATCCAACAGGGACGCACCCAAAGTAAGCACATCAAGCCCAGAATTCTCAATGATCCATTGCGCACACATATCCATTCCAGCAACAGCACCGCCAGAAGTCCAGATATTCCCATCAATAATCCACTTCTTCTCGTCTGTCCATTTGACATTGGGGAACTTCTGCTTCATGAAGGAAACGGCACCGTGATTGATAGTGGCATTCTTGCCATCTAGAACACCCGCCTGCGCAGCGAGCATAGCTCCGGTGCAGGTAGTCAAAAGCAACTTCCCAGCTGCAACATGTCGTCGAATGAACTCTGCGTACTTGGGATCAAGCTCAAATGTGCTAGGATCAGGACCCCCCAGAAGCAGTATGTCAATCTCGGGGCATTCTTCCACTGTGGTTGTCGGCAAGAAGGAAAGCTTGCGGGCGATGGTGACAGGGTCCTGGTTGAGGCCGATGAAGTGGAAGTTGAATTCCTTGGCGCGAGACATTGCGTTTGCGTCGACTTCCATCATGGGCTCACACTCTTTCAGGTACTCTTTGCTGCATGAGTTGAAAACGTCGATGGGACCAATGACGTCGAGTGCCTGGAAGTCGTAGAGAAGAGTGCCGAATTGGATAGGAGCCATGATGGGAAAGTTTGGAGTGGTAAGAAAGATGAAGTGTATGTTGGAATGAATATCGAGAGCGAAAACATACATTCAGTAGACCTTATATACATGAAGAGACTCCGGTAGTCGATGTAACTAATTCTTGAAAGGACATAAGGGCATTGTATATATCCGAGGGCATTCGGAACTTAGACGATCCTTGTCGTCGCAGTGGATCTTGTGTCAAGGATACCAGCCAGTGAAGAGGCCGCTGTGCCTTGAATACCCCTGTCGAAGTTTCGGCTAGATCTAATGCCGTAAAAAGCAAGAGCAGAAAGTCCATGAGACTCCGGATCATAATGTTCTTAACTCACAACTAGACCGATCTTTGTCGCTGTATGTGTGGGTCAGCAACGTCGAAAACGGTCTGGGACCCGACGTGCGGTTTAGCACAACGGATTGTAGATGGAGAATACGAGCTAAAACTTGAGGATGTGGACAACAAAATGTTGGGAGTCCAATTTCCGATAGACTTCATGATTCTGGGAGGAGCTCGGTTTATTGAGTGCGGACTTTCATATGTCCGAACTAACACTCAGTGGACCACAAATGGTTTCGCTGGTTGAGATTCTGGTGATATCACGACTCATAATTTCTGTCATGACATTGGAAGGATGCGATATACAAATGAGGGGGTATCGTGCGGCATGGATCATCGAATAATCATCATTGAAGCCTCTGTAAATATTAAGTCTGATGAGGAGGTGAGAGCTCGCTGTTGAGAGGTTGATATGCGATAGGCTTCAAGCCTGCTTCGCTCTCTCCTATCTAGGCAACGGTATTCGTGAGAGTCAAAGGTTTATTTTGCCACGCTTGGAATCCCCGCGAGTGGAATTGAGTTCATAAATAGCCATGCCATCCTCTGTCCTCCTCTTCTTCCTTCGATCATCTTCTCACATCGAATCTGCCAATTGACAAGATGGTCTCCTTCAAGCTTCTCGTGGCCTTCATGGCCACCTCGACCAGCATAGTTCAAGCTGTTGCCAAGGAAGACCCTGACTGTTTCACCAAGTGCGCGATAAAGATCACCTCGATTGATGGCTACGAAAAGGATTGTGCAAACTTCGCTCATATGCATGGAAACACGCAAGTATACCCTTTTACCTTGACAAAATCATCATATCTAACACATGTTAAGGGCTGCTCGGTACCACGGCTCGGTCCCCGAAAAATACGATAACATTTGCGAGAACTTGATCAACTTTGCCAATGCCTGCTACTGCCTTCCTTCTCTGGAGAAGAAGCGCCCCGATGAGGACGATAGGAATGTCCAGTGGAAGCCCAAGAAGTCCAAGAAGCCTAAGTTCAATGACGAGGACAAGGGCGAAGATGTCAAGGAGGAGAAGCCCAAGTTCGATGACCAGGGCAAGGCTGCCTATTGGGAGGGCAGGAGGCCCAAGAAGACCTTCCCCGACGACAGAGTCGATGAATACATGGAAGACAGGGCCCGGTACTTCAACAAGAAGAAGCCTGAATGTCCCAAGGGTAAGGGTTGTGATTGTGACAAAGACTGTCCCAAAGATGAAAGTGCCGGTGACAAGAAGAAGGAAACAGAGGAAGACAATAGCCGCAACATTCAAGAACTCGACCAGGCTGCCGCTGCAGATCCTCCAACTCCAACACCCACAATCATAACAGGAGAGTTCCGAGTGGTCGCGCAGACTGTCACCGAGCAGCAGACGGCGACAACAACAACCACTGCCTTTGCTACAATCACAACAACCAACTCTACTACAGTTACCACAACCGACTTTGCCACACTTACTACAACAACAACTACTACCCCTACAGGCATAGCATCTACACTCCCTTTCATCCTGGGTGACCCCGCAACATGCAATGCTCCAGGAACATGTAAGCTTCGGTCAAGCCCATGTGGTCCTCCTGACTCGCCCTGCTCTTGTTGGGCCACTTCAGAGGGTCATAGTCTCTGTATGCTTGAGACCAATTGTACGGGTCTCCAGCGGTGCTCATCGACGAAAAATTGCCCGGCGGGACAGATGTGTTTCACCAATACTTGCTGTAGACGTGGTGGTGTTTGCATTGCTCCTGCTACCAATGAGCAGTGTGGTATTACTGCCCCCCAGTAAGATGGTTAGCCACCTGCTGATCTCACCCATAGTAAAGATAATGCCGGAGTTGAGAGGGTCTGTTGTCAAGATTGAAAGCCATTGAATCGGGTAGCATCACTAGAACTACCAGTCATTAGATAGAGTAGTCCGTTTCTCTCAGTTGTCTTGTTTTTGCTATGTATCTTAGTGCCATGAGTTGTGACCATGTGAATACGTTTTGTACGCTATTTTTGTAAACTTTATGTTAATATTCCCCGAAAATTGATTAGGTTAGAGATAGAAGTTATACTTTCTCGACATCCAATAAATCAAAGTCTTACGAACATTAACTTCAACAACAATAAACCTTCCTATTCTAACACAGAATATGCTTTGCTTGCAGTATCACGGATAATAGATATTGCATTGGCCGTTATCTTTGTGTTTGCAAAAGATTGTGTATGTCAGTTCCTTGAATAGTCAGAGTCGTTCGATCACCCAAGTCGGTGAACAGTTGTGGTAATCCCATAAAGTATAATAGAAGCTGTTTATCTACCATCGCTTGCTTTTGCATGAGGCTCTCTAATCATGGTAAATAAAGTAATAGCGTCCCCATTATCATCGCAGACCATCTCTTTCTGTAACTTGAATCCGAAACGGCCGTAAATAGCAACATTAGGTTTATCCCGACTTGACTCGAGATAGCATCTCATGTTCTCGGCATCGGCCTGCTCGGTAACGACCTTCATCATCTTTGCTCCAACACCTTTTCCTTGGGCCTCGGGCAGAACAACCATGATGTTGAGGAAGTAATAGCCTCGAGGATCAGTCCAAACCTCTGACTGGGCCTTGGCCTGGGCATCTTTCCAGATATAGTATCTCTGTAAAGGTCATAAGTAAGCATGAGAGAATGCTGAAGACGGGTTGCCACTTACTGTCACATTGAGCCCTCCACGTCCATATACCAGATTCATCCATACCTGTCCGAAGTACAGTCTCCAGCTCTCAAGCCAGTCATTCCAAGTTGCAGGTTGGTCTGCTGGTTGTGGACGCAGCCACATGGCAACGCCGAGGACCTTGTCGCTACCCTCTTCTTTTGCAACATGGAAGATTCCATTTCGCATCCCCCATCTCATCCTGATACCCAGAGATACTGAGTTTCTTTGGGGATTGAACTAATAAATTTGATTAGCTATGTTATTTCTCTGAGCTATACGTATCGACATGCTAGGCATCTGATGGGGTTATGATTACTGACATTCTTATGGTCGTACACCCATTCATTATATGGATCTCCCGCGAATGCCTCCCTGAGTAGTATTAGCCATGAAGCCCTGCCCACTCGTTCATCATGGAGGTACTTACTGTACAGCTTTTACAGCACCTGGAATATCCTCTTCCTTTAAATTTGTCACGTATATCGTCATGATGAATCGTACCAAACAGCTGTAACTTTGATTGGCGAAATTTGCTAAGGATCAGGTCCTATGGGCAGCAACACTGACTGGAGTAAGGATCAATGATAAGCTGCTTAGAAGCGCTAAACCTCGGTATACCAAGAGAGTGATTGTGCGGGGTGGAATGCAGGTTAATCTGCTTCGCACAGACTTGCCTAATCAGTCTAGATCGCCAAGATGATAGCTGAGACCTCCCCGCCATCTACAGATTGCACGCGCCCGCATGTTTCGCCCAGAAAGAGAAAGTAGGAACGAAGAGATGATTAGTTATTTTGTGAGGTCTACAAGCGGCTTGAGGCGTCTCACAGAGGTAGCCTCAAAGTCCGTAGACGGACAATTCCTTTGGCACAGACTCCAGGTCAAACTCCAGTGCCCTTATTGTTTTCGTTTGCATTCTAGAGAGTTTCTATCAAAACTCTCATCGCCATGGACCCTAACATTGAGACGGAAAACATGAAACAATCAGCTCAAGCATCCACCGGTACGGCGATGGCTACCCACAGTATGTTGATATCAAACGCCAATACACAGACAGCAAAGTTTGACATTTTCGTAGGCTCAGTTATGTCCCAATTCATGGCGAACATATCTGCGGCTATTCTTAAAGACCCCGGACTGCCTCGTTCAAATCCTACAATATCTGCATGGCAGGTCCCAGTCCATCCCACAGTGTCCTCCATCCAGTCAGCAGTACTGCCAGAGCAGACAGACTTTGTCGTTGTTGGCTCTGGAATCACAGGTTGTAGTGTCACTAAAACCCTCCTCGAGCACGAAGCTACAAAAGGCTCCCATGTTACTGTCCTAGAAGCGCGTACGCTTGTAAGCGGAGCAACAGGGCGGAACGGTGGACATCTTGTAACTGCCGCTGGTCACACGTTCGGTCCGTTGGCTCAACAGCATGGTCTCGAAGCGGCCCAGCAAATCACACGATTCAGTGTTCTGAACATTCAACATGTGATGGAAATGGTTAAGGCTATGGACAAGGAAGTCCAAGAACACTGCCAAATACGTGATGTTCGAAAGGTAATGGCTGTTGGGGATGACGAGACATGGGCGGCTGCCCGAAAATCGGTATTGGCTTTCCAAAAGAACGTTTCCGAGTGTAGCACTTATCATCGAATTGTCGACGCGGATGAAGTGCCGGAGGTAAGAAAAGGTTCTCCAGAGATACTTACCACGAGGCTAACCTTGTACAGAGATGGAATATCAAGGGAGCGTCAGGCGCCGTGGAACACGATGCAGGCGCCATCTGGCCATACCGTCTCTTGACTGGCATCTACGAGCGGTTGTTAGCTCAATACCCAGATCGGCTAGCCATCGAAACTCATACACCAGTTACTCATATCAAATTCCAGGACGACAACGACCCGGATTATTCTTATCTTGTCACAACACCTCGTGGGACTATCAAGGCCAAGAAAGTGATCCACTGCACCAATGGACATGCATCACATCTGCTTCCTCAACTTGCTGGCCGGATATATCCGTTCAGAGGTACGATGTCAGTCCAGAAGCCAGGACCACAACTCGAGAACGTAGGAGCATCCAAGTCTTGGAGTTTATCGCACAAGTCAACGCTTGATGCCCGAACAGGATTGTTTGACACAGGCCTTTACTATCTCCAACAGAATGCCCTGACAGGAAGAATCTGGATCGGAAACGAAACAGCCTACATGCAAGATATCTTGACCTCGGATGACACATATGTGCCTGACAGAGCAGTGCAGGCTCTTTCAACTGTTCTTCCAAAATTCTTTCTTAAAGGCTGGGGTACTGAGCCTAGTTCAGTGATTGAGTCGATATGGTCCGGTATTCAAGGCCATACTGCTGATGGATTGCCTATTGTCGGCCAAGCCCCTGCTTGTATCACCGGGAGTGCTCAAGATAATGGGCAGTGGATCGCCGCTGGCTTCAACGGGTATGGCATGGATAAGTGCTGGCTGACTGGCGAAGCTTTGGCGAAGATGATGTTGGGAGAAGATGTCAGTGATTGGTTTCCGCAATGCTATCTCATCACCGAAGACCGTCTTCAGAGCCAGTTAACTGCCGAAGCTACGGTCACTAAGTTTTCTGGATTAGCTTCGGAACCTTTGGAGGCAAAGCTTTAGACCTAGGCTGGTTTAATAGAAAGTGTCGCCGTAGATTAAATCAATTTCAAGTATTCTTGAGCATTACTTAGCCAAACATGGTGCCTAGCTTCTTCTGATATGCCACATCCAACCAGTAAACATGCTGTTCCCCAGCATCAAGCGCTGACCAAATATGGTTGATCAGCTGAGAGATGGCCCGCGTCTTTTGCAATGGCAGTATATGTGTATAGGCTGCCAGTCGTGACGCCAGAAACTTGCGAGCCTTGCTGACTCGGAACGGTAGTTGGTCAAGACTTGCGAAGCCACCGTTGCCAGATGTTTGCTCAGAATTGATAACCAGCTCGCTAGATACTGCAACCATGATGAAGGGTTGAGCGCTGCGGGTACGAGACTCAAACGGGATATCCTCCAATATCTTGATCACATGCAAGGCCAATTCTGTGAGCCAAACCTGTCTTTCCTCAGCACTAGGGATCTTGGTCTCTGGCACAGAATGAAGTATGTTGGCTTTGTCCCAAGGAGAATAACGGTCGATAAGTAAATCTGGAAAGACACGGTAAAGTTGCAATAGCCCCGTGTAACGATAGGCATCGTCCATAAGCTTTAAGTGAGTTAAGGATGTTTGCGGGTCACCAGGGTCTCTAACATGTGATAGTTCAGGGAGCTTGTGTGCAAGAAGGACTCGCTCTAGACGTCTCGCTTGGCGCAAAGCGTTTCTAAACGTGTCCATATGCTTTTCTGTCATGAAGCCAATATTCGACGTCTTTTTCCTATAACTGAATATGAGCGTTCCAACGCTTCTGAGTACTTTGATGATTCGTCGTGAAATACCACAATAAGGATGCGGTTCTGTCAAGTTCGTTTGACTCGTGAAAGTAGTGTCGGGAACGTCCGGTCTCTCGCTATCTGTCAGATATGCGAGTAGCATACCCCAATAGTCGATTGTTCCAGAGAAGAAGGAGGACGTCGAGTCCTCACCATTTGCGGCCATCTCTTCAAGCATATTGCAGCTTGATTTATACATGTCCGGTGCAAGGTTGTTCGGACTAATCCAGCTTGATGTGTGTCCCAAGAAGGTCATGGCCAAAGTCATAGCTTGCCTTTGGCCAAGCGTTACACCCTTATTCCTCACAAACTCCAACGCGAGACTATGCTCTTGTTGAGCTACCGTTTGCAAGTAAGGGAAGGTCTCCGATAGGCATGCAGCTGCCATGCTTTGGATGGTGTGGTGGAGGGCACCAGATGACTGCCAGGAGTTTTCGACTATGCTCCGCATGGTGTTCAACTTGCTGTCCCAGACACAATAGAGAGGAATGACTTCTGTAAAGAAGTACTCAGACAGGGCGGTCGGGATATGAAGTATTTGTCGTGGTATCTCTTCGACTTCAGCCTCTTGTCGTGCTTGGACTGCGTCCGCTGTCTGACATGGGGTTTCCGTATGCTCTTGCGCTTGGGCCAGTATCATTTCAGCCTGTAGATTTTGAGGACCACTCAGTTGTTCCACGACGCTGAATGGAGAGGGTAGGTTTCCTCCAGCATCTGACCAAGACATGCCATTCAAGTCGGGGCAATCCCAACTAGGGACTGGAGATGCCGTCGAGTCATCGCCTAACAGTAAGACAGCATCGTGAATATTGTCTTGAAGAGTATTCGTAGATGTGACAGATCCCCATTGTTCCGACGTGACCAACCAGAGCGAAGCCTGTTCTTGTTGAGGTGAGGTTTGGCTAAGGTGGTTATAAGTCGTTGGCCCGACAAAAGGTTGCTGCTGCGACGCGTCTTGCGTTGATCCATTCAATGATCTGTTGGCACGCATCTCATGCTTCTTAGACCACCGCACGTTCAGCGCGTATCCAGGACATTGAACACCGCGAGTCTCACAACGGCTACAGGCTGGTTTCCTTTCATCGCATTTTATCTGCATCACTCAATTAGACTTAGCACTACCAGAGATTTCGCTCTATTAACCTTTCGTGCTTTACATCGGACACAACCGCCTCGGGTTTTGGCATGGACCGCCTTTGGTGAGAAGCTCATTTCGGCACCCGTTGAACATCGACGAATGTTCTGAATGACATCTGTGTAGCTGTCGCTCCCTTCTGCCTCTGTCTTCCTCCTGTTGCTTCCCCGCTTCTCTCCCCGGACTGTAGACCGCGAGCTGATAAGACCCCGCGTGATAAGCTCCAGCTAGGGAGTTGGCCGAACTTGAGTCTCGCATAGACTTTCCGGATTCATCTTAGCTTCAGATCATTACCACTAACACTACGCAGCGCACTTCCTCATTCGCCATGGCTTCAACTCTTGGGGTCTTACCATTTGAGATAAGACTTGAAGGCTGGGGTTATTAATTGCCATGAGTTCTCCAGTCTTCAAGACGTAGATGCATTTCCCCATGAATGCGACCAACAAGATGGAGTCACATACATCGCCCAATCGAGTCTCGATAATGCCCGACAAGTCCGACGAAAAGTACCATGATAGCGAACCCGGCCATAGCGGCTCGCTTCGACATGGAGATGTCACCATTCAATCCGTGAAACCATTCACAACCCTCTCCGCTCTCGGCATTGGCTATGGAACTACCAACACCGCAGTCGGACTCCTTCTCGTCTTGGGAAGCACTCTACCCATGGGTGGAACACCCCTCTTTTTCTGGGGTTTCCTGATCCAAGCTCTCGTCGGTCTCGCCACCGCAACGACTCTCGCAGAGCTCGTCTCGGCCATGCCACATCCTGGAGGCCAATATGTATGGGTGAACCGCCTCGCGCCGGCTAGATACCGTCGCGTCCTATCCTATTTCACGGCGGTCATCAGCTGGATAGCTGCTGTTGCTACCGGTGCCTCCGCTTGTTTATCGGTTCCTGTGGGTGCTTGTGCCATTATCTCGCTGCTGGACCCTACATTTGTGTATAAGCGATGGATGGGGTTTGTTGGATTTCAGCTTCTCAACATTATCACTGTCATTTGCGCCAGCTTTGAGCACGCCCTCCCCAAGATATCGAAGGTCATGCTGCTCTTTAGCTGTTTGACCATTGTTACCATATTCATTACTCTCTTTGCGATGTCTGATACACATATACCGGCCAAGGACTTCTTCACCAAGTCCGTCAACATCTCTGGATGGCCGAAGGGCATTGCCTTTATCATCGGTATGAACGGCGCCAACTGGAGTTTCTCATGTCTGGATGTCGCCACACATCTCGCCGAGGAGATGCCTTCACCAAAGACTGATATCCCGAAGGCCTTGATGTGGACTATTATTGTTGGTTTTGTCTCTGGTCTGTTGGTTGTTATCTCCGTCTTGACCAATATCAGCGGCATTGATGGCGCCGATGACAATTCCGCTGTGGCCCTTTTCTATCGTATCACGCAGAGTAAGGCGGCAGCAGTAGGACTCTGGATTCCAGTCCTGATCACTACGGCTGGAGCAGTTTGGTCTATCCAGACTTGGCAGTCTCGTCTTGCTTGGACCATTAGTCGTGAAGCTGGTTTCCCCCTTCATCGCCATCTCAGCAAACTTGCTCCGTCGCCACTACACACTCCCATCTGGTCACTGATCTGGTCTGCTTCTGGCACTGCCATCTTTGGGTGTCTGTACCTTGGCTCAGAACTGGCCTTTAACTCTCTCATCTCGACAGGTATTCTGCTACAGTATATCAGCTACAGCATTCCAGCTATTCTGATGCTTAGTCAAGGTCGATCTAACTTCCAGCACGGTCCGTTTTGGTATCCGAAACTTGGACTTCTGGCCAACCTCACGATGTTAGCTTGGACTGTGGTTGCTCTTATCTTCTACTGCTTCCCTTACTACAAGGCCGTGGTGGCTGATCAAATGAATTATGCATCAGCTGTGCTTGGTGGCATTGGTGTCCTCACCGTATGTTTATGGTTCTTCTACGCAAAGAGGAATTACGAAGTGAAGGAGATACTGGAAGACTAGGCGGTAATTCTTTTTTGTTGCGTGGTATACATTAAATAGTTGAGTAATTGCTAGCATCTGATAATGAGGCTTCTTATCATGCATAGCTCACCGTGTTTCTTTGCGAGATCTTATTCAAGCAAAACTTGCGTAATTTTCAAAATTCTCATGAATATTTTCATTATATCTATCCAAATGTATACAGTTGAAGCTATAAGATTTGATAGTTTCTTGCTATAGACATATGTCCAACTAGAGGTCCACTTCCATCACGCCTAGAATCCAAAGTCCTAGCTTGTTCCTCAAGCCCACAGCTTGAGAGTACCAATGTCCGAACTTAGTCAGTGGTGACCATGAGCCACTCACCGTCAGGAACGTCACCAGGGAGGTACTTCTGGATGCAGATCTCTCCGTCGCCAATACCGATGTTCTCACGAGAGCAGTCGCCGCTAAGGTCAGCCTCGGCGCAGAAGAGGAGAGGAGTGAAGGTAGGGTATCCAGAGTGTCCAGGCTCAGGGGCCATCTGCTTAGAAACAGATCGCTCCTCAGACTCGCCCTTGCTGATCTCGTAGCCGTCGGAGATAGTGTTGACAAAGACGATGTACTCGGAGAATCCAATCTCAGTGCTGTCCTCGTGGGATCGGGTGTTGACGATCTCAGTGCCAGCAGTGTAGGTCCAGGTCTGTCCGCAAGTGGTCTGGTCCTTCTCGCAAGTCTCCTCGGGACCCATCTGGATCTGCTGACCGAAGGTGGTGTAGGGCTCGCTCTTGAGGTTGATGATGCACTTGTCGTCCTGGCGCTTCTTAAGGATGGGGGAGCGCTTGATCTTGGTTACATCCTTGGCCTTGGGGGCAGGGACGCTGCGCTTCTTGGAAGGCCAGTTGCTGATATCATCGTTGCAGATAGAGCCACAGCAGTAACTATAGATGTGATGTTAGAGATGCACTGGGAAGGGAATAGAGGTATCAACTTACGCGTATCCAAACTTTTGAGTCAGTTCCAAGTCAGCACAGAAAGACTTGTCCTTCTGGATCTTGCGGTAAAGTCCATTGCGGCAAGCATAGGTCTCTCCCTCTTCCTGAGAGCCAGCGAGCTGGTAGAAGAGCATGCTGCAGCCCTCGCCGAACGCGGAGGTGTCAACCCAGACAGGGTATTTACCGTTGGCAGTAGTGGGCCAGCCGGTGGGAACGATGGTGGCCGCGTTGCAGCCAGTATACTCATCGCCATTATCGTCCTCCTGGGTGTTGATACCCAGCTGGAAGGACTGAACGGAGAGGTCGTTGGGGTCAGGGTCACAAGACTCGGTGCTGTAGAGGTTGATGTCTGTAGGCACCTGGGCTTGAACCCGGATGGCAGCGAGGGCCATAGAGAAAAGGGAGGCCTTGGTCATCATTTTGAAGACTGGTAAAGGATATAGATAGAAGAATGAGGTTGGAATGGTAGACTGTGATTGCTGGAGTTGCTGATGAGAGTGAGTTGGTTTTCAAGTCTGAGAGATTGATTCTTATAGATGATCGGAATACCTTCAAAACATCTCCCAACACGCATCGAGATGATAGTTAAAGTCCATGACGTCTTGTTCGCGATACGAATTAACGTTTTTGTCAATATCTCAACAAGTTCCACTCGCAGGATTCGAAGGATGCTGTCCCGTCCCAAATAAAGCCCCCGATCACGATGATCCTCTCCGCCTGCCACTTATCGAGGTGGAATCAGCCTCGTGTCTGACTTTCGTGGAGATAGTTTCAAGATCAGCAAAAACTATGGTCCCAATCCATGTAGTATCTTATCCACTAATCCTTCTATAGCAGGAAAATGATTCCCGCGAGATTTATCGTCCGTGACCCGCTTATTCCCCCTGGTCAACTGCCGATTATCTCTCCTGAAGGATTCGCCAAGACTGGGCGCAGCAAAGAGAATAGGTACGACCCCATGGATATTGTGTAACAGACAGCTCGGAATGTCGTCATGGCGCGCGGATTCTCCCTTGTAATTCTCCGCTGAAGGATCTAACCTTTCTTCTTGAGGAGGTGTAAACAAGTTTAACCTCCGAGCGCAGGGCATGATCGGCACTGGACGACCAATCAGCGGCTACTATTCGAGACATCAAGCTCATTAAAGCCCAATCCTTCAATGCAACCGCCTGTCACTGCCCGCATTGGCACGGCATGTTCCTTTGACGTCGAATCAGGAGACTCTCTCGGTCTTTTACTGGGCTGGTATACCCGACCGGCCGAGTACACGATAGAGACAACCGATAGAGTCGTGGAGAGATTATTGTGGGAAGATCGGTGAATTCTTTGAAGCCCGTTTGCAGATCACTCAGGAACATGGATCAGCAGGAACTTTGACCAATTCAACAAGTTTTCACGACGTTGAGCCGAAGACATCAGCGTCATTCAATCAAGAGGATTGAATCCTTCAACGCTGATCGCGATTGATGCATGAAGCAAGTTTCGATTCGGCCTTGTTAGAAATGATTCCGTGATAAAAGTGTCCTCAGGACGTGTATAAAGTTGTTCGATCAACCGCCCTTCTCTCCATCTCATCCACACTCAAACATTCAAACACAAACCATCAAGCCACTGCTCAACCTCTACCTCTAAACTCAATCTTTTCACTTAAACACTTTCCCAACCCCAACCACAAACAACCACCAAAATGCACGCCTTCAGCGCCCTCACCACCCTGGCCATGACCCTCTTCACTGCCCAAACCACCAACGCCTGGCTCCTAGAGTTCTGGGGCACCCAAAACGTCTGCTCCAAGCCCGAGGGTAGCGCCGCAGACAACTCAGCCGGCGGTGAGCCCGGCCAGGGCAACGACTGCATGACGGCTTACTACGACCTCAATGCCATGCTCGTCAAGGACTGGGATGACGGATGTACCGTTAAGTTGTACAACGGAGTTGGCCTTAACTGTGATGGAGACGTTATCGTTGAATACACCAAGGAGAAGGCCGAGGAGGATGCGAAGCTGTCTGACGATGGTACATACATGTGCCTTGTTGACTTGGGTGGTGAGCCTGGACCTTACTTCGCTTCTTACACTTGCGAGTAAAAGAGGAATAAGAGAGGAGATTATGTCCTTTTCGTTTTAGGCTATGTATGTAACGAATACCAAACCATTTTGATAAGTTTTGCAAAGTTTCGGTATGCTGGATGTCTAACTTCTCTAAACCAATAAGTCAATATTCTTCGTGTGAAATAAAAGACAGAAAGTCTCGGAACGAGTTGAGCTTGTCATTATCTTAGTTTGAATGCGCAATGCTACTCTATGTGCTCAATTATGGTCCATCGTTTCATTGATACAGGGTAAGGTTCCTGCCTATGTACTATTGCAAAAAGGGAAATTCGTGATGATACTGGGGATAAACTGGAGAACTTGAGAGCCAGGACAAGGGATATGCACTGCACTACGGAGATTAATGTGGATGCAGGTGTCTTCGGCCGAAAAGCTCCTCGGTTATCATCAGAAAAAGGTACAAAAAGGACGTAGATATGGACGTTTATTAATCATGATTGCCAACATTCTAGTGCGAGACCATTGGAGCGCAAACCAGGCAACCTTAACATGATGATACAGTGAGTTATCACATTTATTAACTCTGGAATTAAAAAGATTTTCTAGTTCACTGTCGACAAATCTTAGTTGGCCAGGATCTTGGCAACAGCAGCCTCAGCAGCGACCATGACAATAGTCTGGATGTTGCCAGTGGCAAGGTCAGGGTGGATACTGGCATCAGTGATGAACTGTTTTTTGTTAGTGTCTGAATAACGACGGGTATAGACTTTTACTTACAAGGTTGTCCATTCCGTAGACCTTAGCATTGGTATCGACAACTGAACCAATCTTGGCAGTACCAACGTAGTGGTTTCCGTTCTCAGGAGCAGCAAGAATGGCAGTAGCGTTGGTCTTACCCTGAAGGGTGTAACCAGTGGAAGCATCAGTGATGGAAGAGGTGAACTCCTCAACGAAAGCCTTGGCAGCCTCGGTATCAGCCTCAGTGGTAAGGTAAGGCTTCTTCTCGAAAACAGTCTTGCCATCCTCACCGAGACCCAGAACACCGGAAGAAGTGAGACCGTGGGTGAGGTAGACCTTGATAGAGATGATACCCTCACCAGCAGCGGAGGTAGAACCCTGGAAGTAGCGGGTCTTGCCATCAGATCCCTTGCGAGAAGTGAAGAAAATGAGACGGTGACGGCCCTGGGTAAGAATGCCAGAGGACTTGTCCTCAAAGAGCTTGATGTTCTTGGTGTCGGTACCGTTGAGAACACTGTCGGTGTCGAGCATACCCCACTTGCCATCAGTCTTAACGTTGAAAGAGAAGATAGGGTGGTCCATGAGCTCCTGGCCGACAGGAAGGTCGATCCAGTTGCGCTGAGAAGGAAGAGTAACACCAGACTTCTTGGCGTTGAGGATCTGCTTCTTGGGTCCGATACCAGAGTTGATCAGAAGACGGGGAGTAGAGAGAGCACCGGCGGAGAGGACGACACGACCACCCTTGGAGAGACGGATGATCTCCTTCTTACCATCGACGGTCTCGACCTCAACACCCTTAGCAACGGAACCAGATCGGACAACGCGAATGACCTTGGTGCCCATCTGGAGCTTGAAGTTGTCACGCTTCTCAGCGAGAGGGAGGTAGGTCCTGACAGGTCCAGCACGAAGAGAGTCCTGGACGTTCCAAGAAGGCCAGCTGTAGACCTGGTGCTTCTCGTTGGGCTGCTTGATCATGTCAACAGACTTCCATCCAGCCTTGTTCAGGAACTTGGACAGAGTCTTGTAAAGACCAGTGTCGTACTTCTTGTTGTCCTTGGAAGGTACAAGAGTACCGGGGTTGCGAGCATACAGCTTCTCAGCAGCAGGCTTAACATCGTTCCACTTCCAACCCTTGGGCCACTTGTCGTTGAAGTCGCGCTCGGGAGGGTGGACGAAAACCATGTAGTTCACAGTGACACCTCCACCGAGAACACAAGCGGCAAGACCAGCAGTGTCATCGCACATGTACTCATTCCAGATATCAAGACCGCCGACAGCAGCGGAAAGGCCGGGAACGTCGATGGGTGTAAGAGAGTTGTCCCAAGGAAGAGTGTGGTTGGAGCCGGTTTCGATGGTAGGACCCTTTTGGCCGCGCTCGAGGAGGAGAACCTTCTTGTTCGCTTCGGAAAGTCGCTCAGCGGTGATGATACCGGAGGGGCCGCCACCAACGACGATGTAGTCGTAGCCAGTGTCGCAGTCGGCGGCCAATACCGAAGTCGACAGCGCGACGAGGGAGAGAGCAAAGAAGCGCATTTTGGTATATAAAGAACGTGGATAGTTGGTAGTTGGTATGATGATCAGAATCTAGATTGGCGCACTTCTACTGCTAATATACTGAACAAACTCTTCTAGATCTCATTTACTTGCCCCATTCCATCAGCTTCCTGGAACCCTGTTTTAACGTTTCATCGTGGAAAAAATCGAGAACTAAGAACCAAGGCGTCGGAACACAAATACTTAGTCAGGAAAGGACCCTTATTATAAAACATGTTGTTCCCACTCCAACATGACAGTTCTAGTGCAGCCTAACCTAAAGGAAAAAGAATTATCTCTGGACTGGTCGGCAGTGAGTGCTCGAGTCCAAGCCAGTTCCGGATAGCCGGACAGAACCAGGTTTACATCCCTGCTCAGCCATGATTACTCAGGGTTAGTCAAACACTAGCTTTGTCATGCGAAAGCCTTGATCCGAAGTGCCGGAAAAATCGAACTTTTCCAGAAGAAACCAAGAACATGCCGTCATGGTGTCAGCTACAAATTGTTACTGTCCGCCCATCTTATCTTTCTTCCATCCTGCATTGCGTTGCTTCGTTCCCTCGATGTTCTGTGCCGGCCGGCGAGTCATGCACCTTCGTATCCCACTCTGAAGATCCCACTTGCCAAGAGGTTTCATCGTACCTGGCGACGCTAACCTCATCAAGGTAAAGGAATCGTGGATGGACGGTTCACCCAGATGGTCACGATGGCATAAGGGGCATTCATCCCTTGCAATTCCATTGCGGGATACCCTTCAATTCGAGCCTTGTGACCATTGAGGCCTGAGTCCATCTTCAGACTCTCGCCAGCTCGCCTTATTCCTTAGTCACCGTCTTCGTAGATTTTAATCGCCGCCGGTAAGTTTTGCTAGTGTCTGGGCGCGCCCACATCTGCCGACTGGTGTCAAAGTAGGCGTGATGTCATTCTCTTAATGCCGCCACACTCTAGCAAAACTAGTCACGTCGATGAGAAGCTATCTAGCCTTATTTAAAAGCTCAGGCACAAATTCACGACGAGAATCGTCATAAAGTGCATGAATTGCTGAGAAAGGACTGTCAAAGAGTCGACCCAGGCTAAAGATAGACCGGATCTGCCGAGATTGGCTCGTGTTAATGGAGTAGCCAACCCACTTAATTTTACTCGGCGGGCATCACGTCTCAACGGTCAGAGCGTGCAGCCGGCTATAAGGAATACACCATTTCTCTCTTTTCGTAGTTGATCATCTTTGCTCCTCATCGTTCAAGATATCAAAGTAAAGACATCAAGATGGTTGCCACTCGTTTCACCAAGGCCGTCTTGGCTTCTTCTCTCGTGGGCGCCGCTTCAGCTGCTGTCCTTGACCTGCCCATCTTCATCAAATGGGGCTACGTACGTACACTAAGCAAAACACTATGCGCTGGAGTGATTGACTAACTTGGCTAGAAAATGGTTGAGTTCGATGTTGGAACACCCGGCGAAAAGTTCCAGCTCCTCTTCGACACTGGAAGTTCCTCCGCCTGGATGGTCGATGCCGATTGCGCCGAGAATTGCGAACACGCCAACAAGGGCAAGCGAACCGGATACAACATCTCGGAGTCTTCCACTGGAAAGTTGACTGGAGATGACGCCAGTATCGATTACCTCGGAGGTGTGGTCGCGGGCCCTACCGTCCAGGACAAGTTCTCAGCTGGCGGTCTGACCTGGGACTCCAAGTTCATCGCTGCCAACACCAGCAGCTGGTCTTCCCTCCCTGCCGCTGGTTTCATGGGTCTCGGATTCGATAGCATCACCGATGGAAACTCCACTCCCGTTTTCTCTTCCATGATGCGACAGAGGATCGTCGATGAGCCCAAGTTCGGTATCTACTACTCCGTCGCCGACGGCACGGAAACCAACGGAAAGCCTGGCAATGGCCTTCTCACTCTCGGAGGATCTCGTGAGGACAAGTACGTCGAGGGCGACTTGTTGACTTTCCAGATCGGCACCAACAACGGCGACTTTGACGTCTGGCGATCCGGTATGTACGGCCTCACCGGCCACCAAGGCAAGAACCAGAGCCACAAGATCGAGACATACGGCATGACCACCATCTTTGACACTGGTGCTTCTGGTATCACAATCCCCAAGTCATACATCGACGAGCTCTACGAGTCCATTGGCATGAACTACAGCGCCATCCTCTCTCACGATTACGTCCCCCTCTGCAGCGAGTTCACCAAGGATTGGTCTGTCACCTTCAACCTCGGATTCTACGATGACAACGTCAACATTACTATTCGCGGAGATCAGCTCAAGCTTCCTGGATTTGCCAACCGTGATGACGCTTGCTGGCCTCCTTTCGAGGACGGTCCTGAGGGTTATGCTCTTATTGGCACTCGATTCATCCGAAACTTCTACACCGTTTGGGATTACAGCATTTTCCCTGGTGACAAGGGATACCAAGATCCTAAGCTCTCTTTCGGTTACCTCAAGGAGGGTTTCTAAACTTTTAATCAGATAGATGGTTCTTTCATGACATGAATGCAAAAGCGTAGATGAGCATAATTATTAGTGTCAATATTACATCGTACATACTCTGCTATCTCGTCCATTATGCCTTATTACATTGAGAAGTCTATGAGCGCCCAATTAATGCTTCCTCCACTCTCCCCAAAGTCTTGCGCGCCCGTCAAAAACTCATTCAGCCAGGTCGTCTCATTGATCGGCGAAGAAAATAATGTCAAGCCCGGAAAGTCCCATTCAAACACGAACTGGTCAGACACAAACGATTCGAGGTCGGTGTATCCATCTCGTCGCTCTTCCATGGCATCGGCCTGCGTGGGGTCATTCGTGTCTAGGTCAAGTCCTCTCTTGTACTTCTGAATGCTCTTCTTAAGAAGTTGAAGGTATAAAACACTTGTATTCGATCGACTGTCACCCCTGAGTCCGCCGGCAACAGCTGTTTCTAGTTCATTGAGTAATATACTCGCTTTAGCGACCATGTCGTGTTGGGATTGCTGATCTTCTCCATCAGGGAGAAGAGCGCATAGCTTGAGTAGAAGCAAACAGCAGAATGTGTTTTTTGCCCAAACAAAGTCCATAGCATATCGTATACTCTTGAGATAAAGACGGGGCTCCTGAATGATAATGTCGAGATGCTGTTTCAGCGTCACCTTGGTCATATCAAGAATGGTTTTCTGCGTAGGTGACATGACATTCACGTTCTCCACGCCTGCAGCTCGCACGGCGCGACAAAGAGCCATGTTATCAGCCCAACATCGTTGAACGGATAGATTCGGGACAAACCATGGCATGGTTTGGTGATGTGGTTGCGAGATACGTATCCAATCATGGAACCAGACATCGATATCAAGTTTGGCATCTCTAACCAAGTCCATGATCTCACTATCGTTAAGGTTTGCCCTCTGCGGCAAGGACGCGTATATCTTGGCGCGAAGAACATTTAGTTCAACCTGAGCGAAGAGATAATGATCCATGCCAGTAGAGAATGGACTTTGTAGGAGGATTCTACACCGTCGTGAAGCGCCTCGGAATTTGAACGTGGGTACACCGCCAGCATCGACGTGAAGGATGTAACTCATGACCAGGAGATGAAGCCATACTCGCGCTTTTCGCATACGTGTATAGTTGTTCTCAAGTGTTGCGGGCTCCCCATTGGAAAGTGTATCGCCCAATACAGATTCCGCAACAAGGGTATCATATGCTTCTGTGAATTCAAGATCCATCGCCATGCGTGTAGCGATCGCTATTAAAATCGCTCTTTCACCAGCATAGCATGCCTGAACTAGTAAAGCCTGTACAGTCTCAAGATTGCCCGTCGATGGATTCGCAATAGCAGCATTAAGCATACGCTGCGTCCTTAGTGCCAATGTTCGCCATCTAGGGTTCGTTCCGTTCAGAACACGACATCCCACTGAGCAAATAGTAGTGAACAGTAAGTCACTCCTACTCCGGATTGCTGGAAGGGAATCATATCGCGGATCGAAGACAGGAACGTAGCGATCACAGCCTGAGAAGAAAGCGTTAAAGTATAACTCGGCTTCCTCAGAGCTAAGACCGTCGTCGTTGAAGATGTTTGCAGCAGCAGGAGTCTCGGTTTCGAAGGAGGATCTGGGCCGTTTTTGCGGCCTTGGGAAGTGGGATGCTGTCTCCGGAGAGCTTGTACTTGTTGAGACTGCTAGTTGAGATGGAATATTGGTGTAGCTGATGTTCGTTGGAGCGTTGTAGGTTTCCAAGGGAGGGAACGGAAGAGATCTTTGTTCATCAGGAACATAGCCGGTTGGCAATGACCCGGCTGTGTGAGATGGGTCTGGTTGGAGTCGTGCTCTGAGCAACTGGATTTCTTTCTCAAGTTCCTCTATCTTCCTGGTCGTCCAATCAGTAAGCTATGTTTTACAATACATTGAATTGGCGACGGACAACTCATGCGGTTCTTTGGGCTTTTCGACAAAGTTGCACGGTTTCTGAAGTTGTTGGCATCTGAAGGCCATCAGCAACCATTATGTCTTTCGACTTCAAGGTACATACCGCGAACAAGGTCGTGACCCGTCACATTTCACCTATCACACCTGTCAATACCATGTCACTGTCCAGTCACGTCTTCCCGCATACCTTACTCTGCCGACATGAGCCGCATGATGTCTACACTTGGTTAGTCCATAGAAGCTTAGGTGAAGCGGTGTCAATACCGGAATACGCTTCTTACGAGCACGAGACGAAGACCCTTGTGCAGACTCGGCAGTTAGTTGACCGATTGTCGGGGAATCTGTCTCATTAGTTACCATGTTGACGGTGATAACAAAGAATGTCCGATATTGATAATGCGGGGGATCATACAACGGCTCTGGGTGCGGCTATTGGGAACAAACTTGATAGGGTCACGAGAACATATTGTGGAGTCTCATTGCTCTAGGCATGGCTAGGCCCATTTTCATCTTTGTGCGTTTTCCTCCTTCAATTGATCTCATGCAATTATTCTGTAATACTACATAAGTCTTGATATTCAGTATTCAGTAAATTGCTTTTAGAGTAAAAAGATCGACAGTTTTGTAAAAGATACAAGTGGTTTGATAGCGTAGACATACACTGTGGCTACCCCATGGGGATTGTCGGCTAGCGTTCGGACTTGGTCAATTTGTCCGAAGTCGGCTAACAACCCGGCAAGAAACCATCGAGCTACGGACTTGACCACAGTTTTCCGATGCCAACGTCGGACAATGTACACAAAGCCCGCTCAACACTTGTCAATGAGGCCATCTTCGAGAAGGATTCCCCGCTAGACCTCAACCTCATATAGATTTAAATAGAAGCCCTCCCCGCATTCATCATCATTCTACATCAGCAGTCTTTAATCTCATTAACACATCTTCATCATGCCTCAACGCGAGCGTATCCCTACATACTGGGGCAAGGACCCCTCCACCAAGGACTCTTCCGCTCCTTCAGTTCATCTCAAGTGCAACGACTCAACTCTTCCCTTCGAATTCTCCTTCGAAGCTGTCCGTCCTAATGTCTTCCGCACAACTTTCACATCCGCAACTCACCCTACCCCTCCTCATCCCAGCGTTCCCCGCGCTGAGACAAAACTGGATGGCGCCAAGCCCAACGTGACCTCTTCCGAGAAGGGCACCAAGATTCAGATTGGCGATGTCGTTGCCAACGTCGACTACTCTGGGGAGACTCCTCTTCTTTCAGTTGGCTTTGAAGGAAAGGATCCTATTCTTCAGGATCTCCCCAACAGGTCTTACACTATGAACGGCGATGGTGTTGCTCATTATACCATGTACAACCGCAAGACTTTCCATGCTGGTCTTGGAGAGAAGGCTGCACCCATGGATCTCTCTGGTCGTCGATTCCAGCTTTCAGCAACAGACAGTTTCGGATATGATGTCCACCGAACAGATCCCCTCTACAAGAACATCCCGCTTCTAATCAATGCTACCCCCCAAGGCTGTGTCGCTATGTTCTCTACCAGCCACACCCGAGGCGAGTGCTCTATCGGTTCTGAGATGGACGGTATGTGGGGTTTCTACAAGGTGTACCGCCAGGACTTTGGTGGTCTTGAGGAGTATATCATCACCGGCAAGACCCTGAAGGATATTGTTCAGACCTACGCTGAGCTGGCCGGTTATCCTCTTCTCGTGCCTCGCTGGGCTTTCGGATATCTGTCTGGTGGTATGAAGTACTCTATGCTCGACAGCCCACCCGCTGGCGAAGCTCTCATCGAGCTCGCACAGAAGATGAAGGACCACGACATCCCTTGCTCAGCATACCAAATGTCCTCCGGTTACACCGTGGCTGAGAAGCCTCCCAAGAACAGACACGTGTTCACCTGGAACAACCACCGATTCCCTGACCCTGAAGATTGGATCAAGACATACCACAAGATGGGTATGCGTCTAATCGCCAACGTCAAGCCTTATCTGACATCATCGCACCCCGAGTACGAGAAGCTCAGGGATGCTGGTGGTTTGTTCGTCGACTCGCACACCAAGAAGCCCGCTGTCACAAAACTCTGGAGTGCTGGTGGTGCTGAGAGAGATGATGGTGGACATATCGATTTCACTTCTGAGGCTGGTTACAACTGGTGGTACAATGGTATCAAGAAGCTTGCGGAGGAGGGTATCGATTGTATGTGGAACGACAACAACGAATACACTATTCCCGACGATGAGTGGGAGTGTGCTCTCAACGTCGGTAAGGATAAGCTCAATATCCCTGAAGGTCTCGAGAAGCGTCCTCAGGTCGGCCTTTGGGGTCGCAGCTTGCACACCGAACTCAACGGCAAGGCCTCTCACGATGCCCTTCTCGCCGTTCACCCCGACTCTCGTCCTTTCGTTCTTACACGCAGTGCCACAGCTGGTACTCTCCGCTACGCATGCAGTTCATGGAGTGGCGACAACACTACAAGCTGGGATAGCATGCGAGGATCTACCGCATTGGGTCTCAATGCTGGTTTGTCTCTGATGCAGTGCTACGGACACGACATTGGTGGTTTCGAAGGTCCCCAGCCTGATCCAGAACTGCTTCTTCGATGGATTCAACTGGGTATTTACTCTCCCCGCTTCGCCATCAACTGTTTCAAGACTGGCAAGGATAACTCTGTCGGTGATGTCATCGAGCCCTGGATGCATCCTTCCATCACACACCTTGTGCGCAAGACTATCAAGCGCCGTTACGCCATGATTCCTTACATCTACTCTCTCGCTCTCGAAAGCCACAAGACCGCTGCTCCTCCTCAGCGATGGGTTGGTTGGGGCTACGAATCTGACCCCGAAGTGTGGAGTCTTCTCGACGGAGAGGGACAATACTGGTTCGGTGACTCCATGCTTATCGGGTGTGTTTCCCAGCCTGGAGTCAGCAAGGCCAGAATCTACCTTCCCAAGGCATCTGAGGACGACGAGGGTTACTTGAACCTCAACGCACCCTACCAATACCTCGAGGCTGGCCAATGGGTCGACATCGATGCCGAATGGCACGGCGCAGGTATTGCTGTCATCGGCAAGGTCGGCCGCGCTATCCCCGTTGGCCGAGACGTCCAAGTCCTCTCTCCCGGTGAGAAGGAGAACGTCGCTGACCTTCCTCTCGACGACTATCGAGCTGTCGAGATCTTCCCTCCTCAGAAGGCGTCCAAGGGTGGCAAGTGGCACGAGAACACATGGTATGAAGACGATGGTACCTCAGTGGTTACCAAGAACAAGATTTCATCTTATACTCTGTCTTACACTGCTACGGAGTCTGAGGTCAAGGTGAAGTTCTCTCGGGATGAGAGCTCTGGCTTCAAGGCACCTTGGAAGACGCTTGTTGTTATTCTGCCATCTGGTGATTTGAGGAAGGTTGTTAGCGAGGATGGAAAGGAGGTGAAGTCTCTGGGAGTTAATGACGAGGGTAAAATGCGATTTGAGCTTCAGTAGCTCTGTCTCTAAAAAGCATAATGATTAATTAGCCAATAAAGCTTTCACTGCTTCTTCCTACCTTTTCTTTATGCCAATGTTGCTCTGTGAAAGTTATTACAAGTGTCAGGATGTGGTATTCAATTGTTCCTACAACTTGGCGAAGCCGTGGCTAGAATCAGTCTTCAACTAGGTTTACAATCTTCCTAAGCCAGATGATACTCCTTTCCAGCCTTCTTCTCCAGTATATGTTGATCAAATAAAATACCTCGGATCCTATGCTGAAAGTACAATGGCCCCTGCTCCAGTTTAGGATGCATCTCTCCATTAACGAAAACTCCTGCATTAAGGTTCTTCTGAGCATTGTTGCAAAGCCATTTGTCCTCAGCGAGAATCCTCTTGAACATCTCATCAATCGTTTTGAAGTCTTCGTCGCTAGCATCCTTGTGTCGATAGACTTCATATTCCATGGAGCAGTGATTGGCCGAAGTAGGGACGCAACGCATCAAGTAAAAGAAGTTGGGACTATTATGTCAGATCTTGAATCAAGTGTGGCAGAGGCTGTACTCACGAGACGGTCATACAGGCATTGGGAAAGTAATAGTTGCTCACTATCTTCAAGCCTGACTTCTCTGCCTCCGCAGTCGTGTTGGCAAAATGCTCAATGTTACCACCCTTGGTAACGACTCGATAAGCTGAGAGGTCCGCCACGGCCGCGGCATCAGGATGGGCGGTTTTGCAATGATAGCATTCATTGTAGTTATCCGCTAGTGTCTTCCAGTTATAATCGCCGCTCATACCCCAGGTGTGGTCAAAGTGATAGTCCTCGAAGCTAAAGGATTCGTGCCTCGCCATATTGTCGATGTTTCTGAACTCGGTTGACCAGTCTTCAGGGATTTTTGAGGTATCGAGATTAACCCAGATAAATCCCTTGGCGTCGATGCGAACATGGATAGGAGACAGCTCTTTAGTCGATTTAATGAAATCCTCTGCATTAACCGTTGCAGGGCGTTCATCTTCACTCATAATGTGGAAGCCATCAATGCTCCCCTGCTTGGTCTTAACGACAACGAAACGGAAGCCAGCCTCTTGAAATTCCACACGGGACCCTATCTCAGAAAATCTGAGCTTGTGGCTAACGAGAATCCATTTCTTGGAGAAGATGGCTCGGCGCTCTAGTTCGTAGATTTCCTTAGACCTGTACCACGAGGATGGCAGCGCTCGGGCTGTAGACTTGAGGTCTTGAATGAACTTGGATTTGGACTGAGTCACATTTTGCGGACGAGATGATAGTAAATATTTTTTGAGCACGGATATGAGTGTAGCTAGTCCTGCTAGAGTCAGGATGTAGGGAGTAAACGAAGATGCGACATGGAACGACATGTTGGCAAGGATACCTTGAGTCAGTGGGTATTTGATGGAGACCGTTTAGCTGTTTTTATCTTAAGGCTTGGCTGGATACAATCTAAGCTGTGCACATGTTTCCAGCCACTGTCTCCAGGCCGTGGTCGGGAGCGTTCCACGGAGAATCCGAACAAATCCCGCTAGGCAAGCAGAGCCTCGGGGAGAATCCGTGTCGGTCCGCATCCGGTCTTCGGCCGACTACATCGTGACCCAATATGATAACAGGTTGTATCTCTGGCTCCAAGCCACAGATCCGGCAATTTGGAAAGATCAACACAGTTGTATCATGATTATCGCAAGTCCATGTCTTCATGCCCGATAGGGGCGGAGTAAGGCTTCGTAACCAACGTGGGACTCTATGAATCCTGATCTCAAGAGCCCAGATACTACATGCAAACGCCGTTAAATAAAATGTATCTGAGCATAACACTGAGCTTTTAGCTCTTACTAAACATCATGAATAGAGTCATGTTCCTCCGCATTTCAAGGCGAGGTCAGTGCCCAACTACCCAGTCAGTTTCAAGGACTAGCAAGATACACTCACTCTTGGCTCGATGACCCGGATGTTCCCATTGGTGCCCGTATCTCTCATCTGTTACCCCGCGTAATCTCTGTGGAGTAATGACTGTTAGTGCCTCCCTTTCCCCATTCTAGACTTGGAGGAGTACCAAGGGCGAAGATAGCCTTGGCTGTTAGTTTTCCGGTCTGTGATGTATAAGACAGAGATGGATCACGTCCAGTTTAGGATATCGAACTATTACCCACTTCTATTCATTCAACTATTTCATGCACACCGACTCTATCTCTATAATGTCGAACGTCCAGGATTCTGCCCCGGCTGAACTTGGGAAAGAGAGTCATTCCGAGAAGGGCACCCCTAGCCCAGACAATGCATCCTACCATGTCGTTTCTCACCATGCAACTGTAAACGAACTTGGCAACGTTGTAGACCCTGTTCTCAACGCAAAGATCCATCTAGTCAATGAAGTATGTACAGCCTACAACCCTCCCCACTATACCACCTGCTAACTCCTCAAGACAATCAACGAAATCGGATGGACAGGATTCCACCTGAAGCTATGCTGTCTTACGGGCTTCGGTTTCGCAGCGGACTCCCTAGTCGCCTTCCTACAGAGTGTCGCAGCGTCCCAAGCATATCTCGAAATCGGTAACGGCGGCTATCCGACTGGCTCTACAATGGCCCTCTATACTGGTCTTCTGTTTGGTGCTCTGTTCTGGGGTTTCAGCGCCGATGTGATCGGTCGTAAAATCGCCTTCAACACCACACTGTTCATTGCAGCCATCGCTACAATCGTTGCAGGAGCTGGACCCAATTGGGTTGGCTTTTGTGTCTTTGTCGCTTTTCTTGGCTTTGGCGCTGGTGGCAATCTTGTTCTGGATCCTACTGTTATGCTTGAGTTTGTTCCCGCGAAGCAGCAGTGGGCTATTACTGCTATGGCTGGTTGGTGGGGTATTGGACAGGCAAGTGCTGGGTTCATTGCTTGGGGCTACTACTGTAAGTTTCTTCACTATATCATTTACTACAAGAAGCAGTTGCTAATGTTTGTTCTAATAGCTCGACCCGATTGGTCATGTACCGCAGAGACCGAATGCACATGGCAGAACAACAAAGGCTGGCGACTCGTCATGTTTACAGGCGGCGCTTTGATGTTCCTCATGTCTGCTTTGCGAATTCTCATTATTCGACTGCCCGAAACACCAAAGTTCTTGGTGACATCTGGAAAAGAAGAAGAGCTTGTGGCGATGCTGCAGAATCTGGCCAACACGTACCATCGACCATGCTCTTTGACAGTCGATGCCCTCCGGGCCTGTGGCACCACAACTGAATCTGAGCAAAGCGGACGTCCCTCAGCCTTCAGTGGCCTGGGTAAAAGTCTTGTTGGACATGTCGGGGGTCTCTTTTCCAACAAGAAGCTGGCTTTGTCTACATCCCTCATCTGGCTTTCCTGGACACTGATTGGTTTGGGATATCCCCTCTTCTTCCTCTACTTGCCGTAAGTCATTTACTCTTCAGGCATCTAAGGTCCTAGTCTAACATGAACAGATCTCTCCTTAGCAGCCGTCTTCCCGATTATGCACCCTCTTTCACCGAGACATGGCGCGATTACACTATTACCAACATCTGCGCCATCTTTGGTCCTCTTATCGCAGCTGGTCTGGCTGAAGTTCAGTTCCTCGGTCGCCGATATACCATGGCCATCGGAGCTATCATCACAGCTATCTTCTTCTTCTGTTACACCATCATCAAGACACCAGCTCAGAATTTGGCTATCAGCAGCTGTATCTGTACGTTCTATATCTTGATAAACATAGATTCTTGCTAATATCCTCCAGCGGTTTGCATCAACCTTTACTACGGTACACTCTATGCATACACTGCAGAGGTGTTCCCTTCTGCGCACCGAACCACTGGAAATGGAATTGCAGTCGGTCTTAATCGCATTATGGGTTTGCTTTCCGCAGTGATCGCTGTCACTGCAGACACTGCCACTGTAACACCTCTGTACATCTCGGCCGCGTTATTCCTTGTGATGGCTATTATCTCTGTTATTCTTCCCTTCGAGCCTTATGGACACAGTGCTTCTTAGCTGGGAAGCCTGCTGGTTGTTAGTTTAGTTCTCCCTTTGGATCTGTAATATTATTTATTGTTCATGAACGTCTGCTCAGTGCACATGAGTAACTGTAAAGTAAATGGGTGGTGGTTGAAGGGCAACAAGGCATCCTAGAACTGATTCATATCCCACCAGTCCACATTCATATACAGACCCTCTCCCATAGGTCCCAGGTTCTCCCAGGCGCCCCATGCAAGGTCATACGTAGCATTATGTTCACCCATTACTGTTTCGGAAGCCACAGTCATATCTTCAGTTCCTGGTTGGTCCATGTCCATCTGTGCGTCGGCTTCTCTTCTTTCCATCATCCACCTTGGGGGCGTAGCATACCGAGCTGTCGATTCTCGCATGTCGGCTGGGGGTGTATTCATTTCAGACCGTGTAACCGGTTCCTCGCCTCCACTGCTGGTCCAGAATGTCTGGCTACGAGCACTTCGATCTCTATAATTTGGGAATTGAGGAGCTGCCACGTCTAGGAGGATCCATATAAGAGATGTTTTCACCGCCGCGGGAGAGCTTCTATTTTGTGTTGGTTCTGTTGATTGGATGAAGTGGTTCAACGAATCCTCCTGGGATATGTCAGCATCGTCATGAGCAGTAGCATTAGGAGAAAATACGAACAATCGCTTTGCAAACCGGCCAGCGGGTCGCCATCTCCTTGACAAGATTATGGCACAGCTCCAAATTCTCCACCGAAGACGCCTTCAACCTCGTGTCACTCGTCCGCGTCCAGTACAGATGCAACGTACTTGCAATAGCGGCTGCCTGCGCAAAGAACGGATCCGACAAATGCAATCCCTTTTCATTGGCCGTTCTAATTAGTCTTGAGATCCAAGTGCAATGCCTCAAAGCCTTCTCGTAAGATGATCTCCAGAAAGTGTTACCACCTAATTTGTTCTTCGGTGTTTCTGCCATGGAAGTGTAGAGACATGGGTGGTTCAGCACGCAATGAATAGCGTGGTAGGTGATCTGGACCCTTAGCCATGGGAGTAGCTTCAAGCGGTTGGAGTAGGCATCTTGACGGGATATCGACGGAAATTTGACGGCATTGTAGCTTAGACAGATAGGCCACCCCATTTCAACTTCGAGTAGGCGCGAGTAAAGTTTCGTATAATCCGAGTCCGGCTGCCATGGGTACTTGACCTGCCCTTCAACGCATTTGGCCACATAAAGCCTTATATCTGTCCAAAGGCTGCAAAGTTTCACTGATTGAGACCATATATCGGCTAGTGGCTCCGTTCCTTCTGCCTTTGGGGTAGGGATGCAATCTGCCAGCGGATCCCCAGGTTCAGCGGATAACAACTGCGGTGAGCTGGTTTCTTGCAATATGGACGGTAATAAGATTGGAGCGCTGCATATGAAGCTTAGAAACTGAATGCTCCAGAATAGCTTGGATTTTGCTTCGGGGGTTGTGTCTAGATGGTTTTCGGGTATCAACTGGATCATGTTCTTTGCAAGAGATACATCGAAGCCTGCAGTGGTAATTTCGCCAACTGATCGGTTGTTAGTAATCTCTTTCTCATAGCAGAATACACCTCTTACCGATGAAGTTGTAGTAGGCCAACAAACACAGTATCTGGCAGTGTTGAATCGTCATACTTCCTTGGGCAATAGCAAGCATGACCCCCGTTTTGGCACTTCTATAGTAAGTATCTGGACTTTCTAAGGTCTCTCCCATAAAGTCAGAGGTAGTATATGTGGTCAATAGGGCTAGCATGGCAGAGACCAGACCATCGGATTCGTTTTGGGTAATCTCGTCAAACAGCCACAATGGTTGTCGATGGATATTTCGGTAGTAGAACTGGACAACATGTATTCCCAGATTATCTGATATCGGAGTTCTATATCGATTCAGTATGTTTTAATGACTATGGCTCATGAGAGGTGGCAGACGTACGACAATGGCTGTGATGCGTGTCTCTGAGGCGTGGGGACAGAAAAGGATGGCGCGCGTATACTCCTTTCGGGAGTTGATGTAGTCTCTTGTCTGGGATCGGGTCTATGTATCCAGTTTAGTAACAATCTATAGTTCTCATCACGAGGGTACCCACGCAACCCTGCTGATGAGACTGTCCAGCTTATCTTCAAGTTGCTCGAGTCGACTTGTCTAGTATCCTCAGTCAAGTCATCATCATCGAGTGCTTCGAGGCTCTTACCACAGTAGTATCTTGTTGGACTGCAGCATGGTCTTCTTGGAAGGAACAATGCTGGCGAAGACGGCTACACGTCGAACATCGCGGTCTTTCACCGGGACACCGTATTTTCTTGCGCCTTACCATCACCGTTTAGTTGATCCTACCACCGTGGTTCATTGATTTGGCATACCTGCAATTATCGCAAGCTTGCGCCACGCGCCGATATTGTCGTGTTCTAGGTGCACTCATGGCTGTGTATACATAAACTACGCGTGGACTGGAATTGATGTCTGGAGGAATGGAGGTCATCGCGTTTTTATGGAAGCAAATGCGGGGTGTCGGGCGCTAAATGTCAGGCCCATTTAACACTAATATTCCGTCCCACGCCACTGTAATTTTGCGACAAATGTCCTATCTCCAGATGCATCTGCAGTGAATCCTATGAATGGATGCTAGGTATTAATTCTAGTTGTTTATTGTTCTGCGATAAAGCCAATTCTATCTACAATTTACTTTCTGCCGCGACTCTAGGAATCCCAAAGTTAGAAATATCCTCCTTCGTCGCTCCATCAATTGCAAGCTCCGCAAGAACATGCCCAATCGCCGGCGCAAACTTGAACGCATGTCCACCACCAAGTCCGACAATAATATCAGGGTACTTCTTCAATGGGCTAATCACGAATTGGCGATCAGGCGTAATGGCGTACTGACACGTGATAGTTCGCAACGGCTCGCCCTTCTCTGGAATGAGGTTGCCCATAAAAGACGTTAACTCGTTAAAGAGCTCTGAAGAAGGGACAAATGTGCGGTTCTCGGGTGTCATAAAGTTGTTGGATGTGTCGCGGCCGGCTTTGATGGCGGGCTCGCCGTACATGGGGAAGCCGTAGTAGTAGTGATCGCCGGCCCAGATCCAGACAGGGAACTTGGTCTCGTCGAAGGGTGTGAGATCGGCGGGTTTGTAGTATGTGACTTGCTCTTGCATAATTGTAAGGGGAATTTCTGAGCCAAGAGGTTTGAGGAGCTTGTTTATCCAGGCATCACAAGCCAAGATGACCTTGTCAACCTGGAAGCTGCCCTGGGATGTCTCAATCGTCAATCCCTTGCCATTCGCGTTAGGAATGACCGCATCCACGCGCGTCTTTTCCTTCAGTACTGCCCCATTGGCGCGAGCCTGATATTGCATCGCCGCAACAGACTTGGACGCATGGACAATGCCTGAGTCGGCAGTATAAATTGTCTTGACATCCTCCGGAACGTCAAAAGCCGGCCATCGTCTCTTGACTTCTTGTGCATCAAGCAACTCATACGGGATACCATTCGCATCCAGACTCCTCGTGAACTCTCCCGCACTCATACTCTTCTCAAACTCATTCAATTCACTCTCATCTGCAGCGGTCTTAGGGAAGAAGACCACGCCACCAGTGATGGTCAGCATTTGAAGACCGCTGCGACGTTCAAGCTCAGCCCAATCTTTGTAGGCCGCGCGAGCGAGGGCTACATAGTCTGGAGATCCGTAAGATGTTCTGACGATGCGAGATGTGTCGTGGGATGAGCCGTAGACGTTGCCGAACTCGTATTGCTCGAAGCCAATGACGCTGGAGCCTTTGATGGCGGCTTGGTAGGCTGCGGCGCTGCCGAGGGCACCGAGGCCAACGACGGCAACATTGAACTTATTATTTGTCATTCCGAATGTATTGATGAGGATTTGAAGGTGATGCTACAGCTTGCTACGATGATTCCTAGGAGCACTTTATAATAGAGTCAACGGTTAGTGTAGATGGTCTCGCCCCACGTTACCTCTGTCCCCGCAGTCGCTTATCCAGTCTCATGATACTGCCCGAACCGGAGAGAATACCCAGCCTGCTTCCCCTCTCTACGCTAAATCCCCAAAGGCGCGGTATCGCTCTTGTTGCGGGTTATCGCTGTCATGTAAGTGAAAGAATCCGTCCCCACACGGAATCTTGGGCGGATTTTCTCGGATTTCCCGCTCACATACCGATCGCTTATCTCGCTGTGATAAGACAATAGGCCAAACGATCCTATCTAAACAGCATGATAAAGAACAGATCATGACATTATCGTTTTCCTGGGCGGGTCTTCATAGTTTGAAGTAACGTTGGCATCAAGACATAGCAAAGAAAAAGTAAGATTGAACATTGACGTGTGTACAAGGTCTCACATAAATGACATCTGGATGGCAATTGACGATAGAGGCATGTAGTAATAGGTAATATAAATTCATTATCATTGAAATAAATGGCAAAAGTTATCATGCGTATACTAAATCATCAAACATGCATCATAATCATATATCCAGCATCATCCCCTGCTACCAAACACTCATATTTCGGAGGGAAAGGGCCTTTAGTCGTATGCGATACCGGAAGGTGTACCAGAAGAAAGCTTGTTGTACTTTCCAGAGTTGGCGTTATCCATGAGAGTGTGGTCATGCTCCTTCTTGTGCTCGGTGAAAGGCTCAGACTCGCGTTGGGGTTGAGCGCCTGGCATGGACTGCTTGTTGGAGAAGTCATTGCCAGAGGTGTTACCCATCATACCAGTGTTCTGGCCCATACCAGTCATGCCGGATTGGTTACCGAAGCCAGTGTTCTCACCCATCTGGTTACCAAGGCCAGAGCCGGTCATGCCAGACTGAGACTGGAAGCCACGGTTGTTGTCACCAGTGTTAAACTGGTCGTTCTCGCGGCGGTGGTCCGCAGCGTGGGAAGCGAGCGCACCGGCTCCAAGACCGGCGGCAGCACCAGTGGCGAGTCCAGCGCCTCGGTGGGAGTCTCGCTGCTCAGAGCCGGGGTTCATAGCAGATCGCTCGCTTGAGTAAGCGTCCTGAGAACCAGGGTTCATGGCAGAGCGTTCGCTGGAGTAGGGGTCCTGAGAGTTGAAGCCTCGGTTGGAGCCAAGGCCAGACTTCTCGTCATGGTCGCGACCAGCGCGAGAAGCAAGGGCGCCAGCGCCCATACCAGCTGCGGTACCAGCACCAAGTCCCATACCACGGTGGGAGTCCTGCTGCTCATATGACTGAGAGCCAGGGTTCATAGCAGAACGCTCACTAGAGTAGGGATCCTGAGACTGGAAGCCTTGGTTGGAGCCGAGACCAGAGCGCTCGCTGCGGTCATTGTCGCGACCGGCATGAGAGGCCAGACCGGCAGCACCAAGACCGGCAGCAGTGCCAGCAGCCATGCCAGGACCTCGGTGAGAGTCGTGCTGCTGGTCGTAGCCGCGAGAGGATGGGTTCATGGCAGAGCCCTCAGTGGGGTAAGCAGACTGATTCTCGTAGCCACGGTTGGACTCGAGCCCAGAGCGGTCGTCGCGGTCATGATCAC